>CAUYSK010119278.1:0-34129 GCA_963575035.1 Avahi laniger
ATCCATGCATTCCTCCATCTTCCTTTCCATGCATCCACGCATTCCTTCATCTTCCTTTCTATGCATCCATGCATTCCTCCATCTTCCTTTCCATGCATCCACGCATTCCTTCATCTTCCTTTCTATGCATCCATGCATTCCTCCATCTTCCTTTCCATGCATCCATGCATTCCTCCATCTTCCTTTCCATGCATCCATGCATTCCTTCATCTTCCTTTCTATGCATCCATGCATTCCTCCATCTAGGCTTTCCTTCATTCATCCATCCTTCCTTCCAGGCAGCAAGTATTTACTGCATTAGGCACAAGAGATAAAGAATCAGGCACAGTTTGGTGGTTCCTTGAAAAGCTAAGCACAGAATTAATATATGATTCATAGGCTGGGCACGGTGGCTCACGCCTGTAATCCTAGCACTCTGGGAGGCCAAGGCAGGAGGACTGCTTGAGCTCAGGAGTTCGAGATCAACCTGAGCAAGAATGAGACCCCATCTCTACTAAAAATAGAAAAAATTAGCCAGACGTGGTGGCATGTGCCTGTAATCACAGTTACTCAGGAGGCTGAGGCAGGAGGATCGCTTGAGCCCAGGAGTTTGAGAGTTTGAGGTTGCTGTGAGCTAGGCTGACGCCACAGCACTCTAGCCCGGGCAACAGAGAGAGACTCTGTCTCAAAAAAAAAAAAGAATTAATATATGATTTAGAAATCCCACTACTAGGGATATATCCAAACTAAATTGAAAACAGGTATTCAAACAGATAGTTGTGTGCGAATATTCATAGTAGCACTATCCACAATAGCCAAAAGGTAAAAACGGCCTAACTATCCCTTAATGTATGAATGGGTAAATAAAAGGTGGTATTGGTCTTGGCAGTGATTTCATGGATGTGACCAAAAGCACAGGCAACAAAAACAAAAACAAGTGAGACTATATATCAAATTTAAAAGCTCTGCACAGCAAAGGAACCAATTAACAGAGTGAAAGGCAGCCTACAGAATGGGAGAAAATATTTGCAAACCATATATCTGATAAGCAGCTAATCTCCAAAATACATAAGGAACTCCTACAATTCAATAATAAAAAAACCTAATAACCCTGTCTTAAAATGAGCTAAGGTGGGCATGGTGGCTTGCACCTGTAATCTCAGCTACTCGGGAGGCTGAGGCAGGAGGATCCTTTGAGCCCAGAAGTTGGAGGCTACAGTGAGCTGTGATAATGCCACTGCACTCCAGCCTGGGTGACAGAACGAGACTCTGTCTCTAAAAAGTAAATAAATAAATACAATTTAAAAGTTTTAAAAATAAAAATTAGCTAAGGACTTGAATAGACATTTCTCCAAAGATAATACACAAATGGCCAACATGTATATGAAAAAATGTTTGTCACTAACCATCAGGGAAATGCAAATCAAAAGCACAATGAGATATCGCCTCACACCTATCAGGATGTCTATTACCAAAAATCAAAAGGCAACAAATGTTGGTGAGGATGTGGAGAAACCGGAAACTTTGTACACTGTTGGTGGGAATCCAAAATGGTGTAGTGGCTATGACAAACAGCATGGAGGTTCCTCAAAAATTTAAAAATGGAACTACCATATGATCCAGTAATCCCACTTCTGGATATATATCCAAAGGAATTGAAATCAGGATCTTTTTTTTTTTTATAAACAGGGTCTTGCTCTATCTCTGCCATCCAGGCTGAAGTGTGCAGTGGCACAATCATAGCTCACTGCAGCCTCGAACACCTGGACTCAAACAGTTCTCCCACCTCAGCCTCCCAAGTAGTCGGTACTACAGACACGTGCCACCATGCCCTGAAATCAGGATCTTGCAGAGACATTAGCAATTCTAGGTTCCTTGCAGCACTGTTCACAATTGCAAAGATGTGGAAATAACCTTCATGTCCGCTGACAGATGAATAGATCAAGAAAATGTGGTATTATACATACAATGAAATACTATTTAGCTTTAAGAAAAGAAGGGAATTCTGAAATACACAACAATATAGATGAAACTTGAGGACATATGCTAAATGAAATAAGCCAGATACAGAAAGACAAATACTGCATGATCCCACCTATACGAGATATCCAAAATAGTCAAATCCATAGAATCAACGAGTAGGATGGGGGGAGGGGAAATTGGGGAGTTACTAGTCAATGAACATAAAGTTTCAGTCAAGCAAAATGAATAAGCTCTAGAGATCTGCTATATAACATTGTACCTATAGTCAACAATAATGTGCTGTACACTTAAAAATTTATTAAGAGAGTAGATCTCATGTTAAGTGTCCTCACCACAAAAAAAATTTTAAAAACTGAAAGTAGTCTATCTATACAATGGAATATTAAATATCCAGAATAAGCAAATCTGTAAAGACAGAAAGCAGATTAGTGGTTGTTGGGGCGGAGGGAAAGGGAGAATGGGAGCGACTGCTTAAGGGACACGGGTTTCTTCCCGGAGCGATGAAAAGGGTCTGGAACTAGATAGAGGTGGTTGTACAATATTCTGAATGTGCTAAATACCACTGAGTTGTACACTTTAAAATGGTTGATTTTATGTTATAGGAATTTCACCTCAATTAAAAGAAAAAAATTATCTGGGTCCAGAGCCTTTTTCCATGCATTTGTTCAACAGCTTTCGTTTTCTCTTATAATTATCGGTTTAATGAGGTTTTTTGTTACTGTTGTTCTTAAGAGTCAGGCACAGCCTCTGCACTGAAAAGCTCATGGTTTTTAGGGAAAGTAGCATGCACACAATTACAACGCAGTGAACTAACTGGAATAGTGGAAGTACAGATAGGGCAAAGTGAAAACACAGTGAAGGGAAGGAGAGAAAAATTCTGCCCAGAAAAGCTGGAGAAGTATTCTCAGAGGAAGTCCCTAAAAAAGAGAGGATGGAAGAGAATCCACTGCCTGGACAGAAGGAAGCAGGTGTGCTGGGCTAGACAGGGAGCAGTTGAATGGCTTCAGAATTCCCTGAGCCTGGCCGGTTCCCACCGGCCCTCCTGGAGTTAGCCAGAGCAGTAATAACACCTCTCACTTTGGGCTGTCAAGGAGGAATTCAGCAGCCAAAGTCTCAAGGGGCCTGTTGCAATTCATTCAATAAATATTTCTCCAGCAGCTACTCTAGACCTGGCCTCACGCAGAGCCCAAAACAAACAGCCCTCCTTACCCTTACTTGCCTGGGGAGGATGGCTTCCCCCTGGAAGAACATCTGAGCTTGGCCTGGGAAAATGAGGAGTTTGGCCAAGCAGATAAAAGAGGAAAGGGTAGTGTTATGGGGTCAGTTGTGTTTCCCAAAAAATGATATGTTGTTGTCGTCCCAACTCCCAGTACCTCAAATATGACCTTATTTGGAGATAGGGTCTTTACAGAGGTAAAATGGGATCATTACTGTGGGCCCTAATCCAATATGACTGGAATTCTTATAAAAAGGGGAAATTTGCAAACAGAGGGAACGCCACGTTAACATGAAGACAGAGATGAGGGCAATTCATTTACAAGCCAAGGGTTGCCAGCAAACCTCCAGGAGCTAGGCAAGAGGCCTAGAACAGATTCTCCCTCACAGCGCTCAGAAGGAACTAACCCTGCCGACACTTTGATCTCGGACTTCTAACCCCCAGAACTCAGACAATAAATTTGTTGTTGATGCTATCAAGTCTGTGGTACCTTTTTACAACAGCCCTATCAAATTAATATAGGTCCTGCACCAGGTAGATGGTACAGCACGTGCCAGGTCCAGGACAAGGAACAGCATGGTATGTTTGGGGGAACAGCAAGTTGTTGGATTTAGCTGGAGGCCGGGTATGTGGAGTGATGAGGACCTTGAATTCTCTGCCAAGAAAGTAAGACTTTATCTCATTCATGACAGGGAATCCCTGAAGCACTTGAGATGGAAAGCTCAGCTGTTACGATTCAGAAAGCTCACTCTGAGATCAGCAAAGACCCAGACTGGAAGAGGAGAAGCTGAAAACAAAGCTCACTCCAGAGGTAGGCAGGACAGGAGGGCGGAGGGAATGGAAGCTTTAATGAGCAATTCGGAGGACAGAAAAAGATAGTCTGCACCGTCTTGGAGACTATTGCCTGGACGGCAGCCTTCGGCATGCTCCTTCCCTTTTAGGGAGAGACGTTTCTTCATTGGAAGGGCCTGGGCAGGAGGAAGGAGACAGACAGAAGCCCTTTCTTCTAGTTCAGTGAGATTTGGGCATAGAGAATGTGGGTGCTGTGAAAACAGCTTGGCAATTCCTCAGAAAATTAGACAGAGAGTTACCATGTGGCCCAAGCGTATGCCTGAGAGAACGGAAAGCAGGGACTCAGATGGATACTTGTCCACCAGGATCCATGACAGTATTACTCACTACGGCCACAAGGTGGAAACAATGTAGTGTCCCCCAGTGGATGGATGAACAAAATGTGGCCTATACATACAATGGAATATTATTCAGCCTTAAAAAGGAAGAAAATTCTGACACTGGCTACAACATGGATGAACCTTGAGGACATTATGCTAAGTAAAATAAGCCAGTCGCAAAAAGACAAGTACTGCATGATTCTACCTATATGAGGTACCCAGAATAGTCAGATTCAAACAGACGGAAAGTAGAATGGTGGCTGCCAGGTCTCGGGGAGGGGAAAGGAATGGCGAGTTCGCGTTTAGCGGGTATGGGGTTTCTTCTGGGGATGACAGAAAAAGTTCTGGAGGTGGATGGTGGTGCTGGTTGCACAGTGATATGAATGTAATTAATACCGCTGAACTATGCACTTACAAACGGTTAAAATGTTACTTTTATGTCCTATGTATTTTACCACCATTTAAAAAAAAAAAAGGAGTGAGAGCTGTGCTTTGCTTGAATCCTGGCTTTTCCATTTTTGAGCTGTGCTGCCTCGTTCGTGACGTGGAGACTAGTCGGTACCTACACATAAGTGGCCGCAAGCATTACCTGGGTTTAGACCTGTAGAGAAGGTGGAACAGCATCGGGCACCATGAGCCAGGAAGTGCTCAATAAATGTTAGCTACCCAGAAAGAGGGAGAGAGGTTGCCAGCAATAGTGATCCTAGTGAAAACAAGTCGCCACTTATGTCCAGCCTTTTCCAACCTTGAGGAGATGGCTGTGTCAGCCACGCCTGTTTATTTTCTGTATGTCTGATGCTTTGACATCTTGGGGTCTTGCTGATGCTGAAAGACCGCCGGGGTGAGTGTTTCTAGAGATAGTGATGACTTGAGTGTGCCTTTCATATGCAAACCAGCCGGTCCAGCGCTCGCACCCCAACCACCTCCCCCATTGGGATCTTACACTCTGGGCCACTGTCCACCTGCCCTCGTCCCTCCAGAGCCAGGCCCCAGACAACTAAGGATAAGCCCATGGCCCATGGCTTGCTGAAAGGATTCAGACTAGCCCATCCTAAGCCTGCTCACCTGCTCCCTCCCGCAGAACCACAGTAAGGGCTCCTGCTCACACTCCCCTTACTCCCTCGGCCCCCTGACCCGCCCTGATGCTTCCCTGTGTGGCCCTGGGTGGCATTCGCTCCCCTCCCAGGAACTGTAAGTAACAAACTGTCTTTTCAGTGGCTTGTCTCTCCTGCACCATACCTGAATAATCATTAGACCTATATCTTAAAACGACAGCCGCCGCTGATCCAGTCCTTTCAGTACTCATGGGAGGGAAGCAGGCAGAACTATTAATCCCCATTTGCCTAAGAACCAGAGGCTCCAAAAGGACAGGGAATGCTTGAGCAGGGCTGTGACTCTGAGCTGGCCAGAGCACCCTGTGAAGGGGCCCACAGCCACGCCGCGTGCCTCGGGAATAGTAGACTCTTGGCCCACCTTTCGTTTCTCCTCTCTGGGACCAGCTACAGAATTTCTGGGTCCAGTAGATATTGAAAAGGTGAGGCCCCTTCTTCCAGATGTGCCAACAGAGCATTAAACAGAGCACAGTGTCCTTCAGAGCGAGGGCCCCCGTGAGACAGTCTCAGAGCTTAGGGGAGGAAACAGAAGCAAGGACTCTGTTTTCTTGGGGGGCAGCAAGGGACTCACCGGCCTCTGGTCCAGGCTCCCGAGGGGCGGTAGGAGAGGCTGGAGGAGGTGAAATGCCTGCTGTCCCCGGGGCCTGGCTCACTGTGGGCGACAGAGGCCTGGAGACTGGCTGCCTGGACGTTGAGGTGTTGCTGTCCACTGCAGGGGCCGTGGGAGGGACATATCCGAGGGGCATGCCTGGTGGGGGGAGAAGTATGACCGCCCACCTGCCCCATGCCACTGGGCTGCCCCCACCTCCTGCCTCATTGGGACTAAGCCCTCCCAGCTGCAGGTGGAAGTCCCTTCCTGCTGAACCCCCTCCCCAGACACAGCCCAAGCCTTCCAGTGCTTTCCACGTCCCTGACCTGGGAAAGGGAGGGTGGGAATGGAGAGAGGGAGGGAGTAGATAGAGCAGACAGTGGAGCCAGCCTGGGGGTGACAGAGAAAAGGGGAGGTGGCCTTATAGAGAGGGGAAGATCGGCTCCCCCGGGGCGAGGAGGCAGAGCCCAGGAGCGCAGCTCTGGGGCCGAGGCTCACTTGGGGCCATCCTGTGCATGGCTGGGTGTTGAGCAGCCTCCTCGGCCTCTACCCACAGGTTGCCAGGAGCTCCCCTACCCCCAGCTGTGACAACCAAAAAATGTCTCCAGACGTCACTTAATGTCCCCCTGGGGGGCAAAATCGCCCAAGTGGAGAGCCCTGATGTAGGATGGGGTTTCACAGAGCAGGAGAAGATGGGGAAAGTAGGAAGTTTGGCCAGAGGGAGTGAAGGGCGCATAGGGACACCCCCCTTCTCGACCCTCCACTCCAGGTGCCACCATGCCCGCCTCCCTGCCCTGCCCCACACCTCTCACCGTCACACACAGCCCCAGCGTCCTCGCGGTGGTGACAGTCATGCTGGCCCCAGGGCCGTGCTGGGCAGAATCGCAAGGCCGTCTCGTTTCCACGACACCGAAGATCGTCCAGGATGATGGGTCCAGACCCCTCCCCAAAGAAGGCGCCCCCAGGAGCGGCCAGCGCCCCCCCACAGCCCAGCTCCCGGCAGGCTACTGCGGCGTCACGCAGGTCCCAAGCGTCATCACACACTGACCCCCAGCGCCCACCATGCCAGACCTCCAGGCGGCCAGCACAGCCATGGGGACCATCGGCCAGGCGCAGCCTGGGGGCCGGGCCTGGGGAGGGAGAGAGGGAGGACAGAGCGCCGGGAAGCTGGGTGGATGAGCAGCGACTGAGCTACACTCGCAGGAAACTAGGATGGACGGGCGGGGACTATGTTAAGGACAGGGCAGCTTCATCCCCAAGATGATGCTTGAAACAGATATTCCATCTTCAATTGGCAAATAAGGAAAAGGCTCTGAGATGGGAAGTCATTGGCTGAGGGTCCAACTCTGGTCATCCACCTATTTGCCTGCCTCCTGGGGGCGGGGACCCTGACTCCGACCCTGGGTGCACCTCCCGTGCCCGGCTCCCCTCTTCTCCCAACTCTCAGCTGTGGCTTCCCAGGTTCCATAAAGCAGGGTTCCCAAACCTCAGCACCGTGGACATTTGGGGACATCATTCTTTGTCATGGGGGGCTGTCCTGTGCGGCACCCACCAGATGCCAGTGGCACCCCCAGTTGTGGCAGCCAAAGAGGGAGGAGTTGCTGGGTCCCAGGAAGCCCCGACGACGTACCGGTGCAGACCAGCCCGGCGTCCTCGCTGTGGTCGCAGTTGCTGCGGCCCCAGGGGCTCCGCGGACAGTCCCGGAGGGCCTGCTCTCCTCCTCCGCACCCCACGTCGTCCATCCACACCGGCCCTGAACCTGGCCCAAATCTGGCGCCCCCAGGGGCGGCCAGCGCCCCCCCGCAGCCCAGCTCCCGGCAGGCCACGGCGGCGTCCCGCAGGTCCCAGCCATCGTCGCACACGGTGCCCCAGCGCCCGCCGTGCCAGACCTCCAGGCGGCCGGCGCAGCCGTGAGGGCCTGAGACCAGGCGTAGCCGCTCTGGGGCAGGGAAGGAGGGAGGCAGTGCAGCTGGTGAGAGGCAGAATCAAACACCCCTTCCTCGGTTTTCACCTGGGGAAACTGAGGCCCAGAGTGGGCAGGGTCCTGAGATCCGCCTGCCAGCGGCCCATTAAGGGAAGAGAGCCACAACCTGAGTGGGGCAGGACACCTAGGTGTCCTGAGGGGTGGGGCAGGAAGAAGAGGGAGGACCAGGCCTGACTTTCTGAATCCCCAGGGAGGGATGTGGTGAATGCTGGAATCCTTCCAGGGCCCCGGTTAAGGAGAGAGCGCCCATGGGTCCCCAGTCTGGCTGTTCCCAGGGTCTCACAACACCCAGACTTGGGGGTTGGGGGAGGCCGCAGTTACCCTGGCGGGGGGCTCCGGTCGTCAGCAAAGGAGCTCGGGTGGACTTGGCCTGCTTGGGTGGCCGGGGGCTCTTCTTCCGGGGGCTGTTCTGGGGGCTCCCCGCTGGGCGGGGGACTGGGAGAGAAGACAGCCAGGGGTCAGGAGTTCATCCTTCCTCCCACCTGGGGAGCCAGGCTTCCCTCTCCAAGCGTCTGAAGTGGTGCAGCACACGCAAGTTGTAAAGGAGACAGTGCAGACACATCTGTCCCTAGCGGGGTCTTAGTGTTCCTCTCCGCATGGCTGAAGCAGGAGGGAGAATCCTGGGCAAGGGGGTGGGCAGCCAAGTCCTTTGGGCTCACCAGGAGTCACGGGGGGCTCCTCCGAGCTGGGGCTCAGCTCCCCAGACAGCCCTGGCCACGAATCCCCATCCAGTGGGGAAGTGGGATTGTCCCTCGAGTTAGCCACGCGCTGACCTACAGGAGAGAACAGCAGCTGTGAAGAGGGCGGGGGGAGTAGAGAGGTCATTTGGGTCCCTGGGAGAGGCACAGGGCCGGGATCCCGGGGCTCCGGGTGGTTGTAAGTTGGTCCCAGAGGGAGGGAGACGCCTGGCTTTGGACGGGAGCAGGAGCAGGGCGTCTCTGGAGTGCAGGATGCTCGGATTTACTGGGGCTAAGGACTTGGAGCTGCCCCTGAGGAGGGGTGCGGGTCCCCTCACCTGCACAGACGACGCCCGCGTCCTCTTCATGGGAGCAGATATGGGCCTTCCAGCCCCGGTGGGAGCAGAGGCCTAGCTGCCCCTCGCTGCCCCGGCAGGCCAGCTCGCTGAGCCATACTGGCCCTGCGCCCTCCCCGAAGAAGGCGCCCCCGGGGGCGGCCAGCGCCCCCCCGCAGCCCAGCTCCCGGCAGGCCACGGCGGCGTCCCGCAGGTCCCAGCCATCGTCGCACACGGTGCCCCAGCGCCCGCCGTGCCAGACCTCCAGGCGGCCGGCACACCCATGGGGACCGTCAGCCAGGCGCAGTCGCTCTGGGGGAGGGGGTGGAGGAAAGACTGTCACCCTGAGGCCCCAGGGCCAGGGTGGCAGTAGGAGCTGGGGGCTGTCCCACAGGGTGCCATTGGGAGGCCAGCATCCTGGCCACCGGACCCTGGACCCAGACTCCTGGGTACTCAGAGATGTGGCTGGACGCCTGGGGGATTCTAGCAGGGAGCAGTGGCCGAGGCCATAGCCATAGCGGGATGGAGGCGCGGCCAGGGACCCGGCAGGAGGAGGGCACGATGGGTCGGCTGGGGGCTGGGAGAGGCCAGACAGGAGGAGTGTCTGGGACACTTACCAACAGCCTGGATCCCCACCAGTGCCGCTGGAAGGGAGGTTGGAGGGTGGGACAGAGTGAGGGGCAGGCCAAGGTGGGTCCCTTCTCCACAGGCCCCTCATCTTGAATGCCCCGAGACACACAGACAGAATTCTCACACCTCTGAGCCCGAAACCCCAAGGCTGGGAAGCAGGATTCTGGGCAGAGGGTCTGGGTAGGACACAGGTCTCTGAGATGGGCGGGGCTCCAGATGCCCGGCCCCTGAAGTCAGGGCTGGGACAGAGCCTTTGTGCTCCCACAGGGACTTGGCTAGAAGTCAGATGGCTGGGGACCCCCACAGGAGCAGGTGGGGTAAGGGGGCCAGGTCTGGGCTTCTATGGGGGAGGGCTGGGCATGCAGAAGGCTGGGTCCCTGAGGGGTCAGGCAGGGCCAGCCAGATGTCAGGATATCCTGGAGCACCAGGAACTGGGTCCTGGAAGTCTCAGTCCCTAAACTGGATGAGCTAAGGGGTCGGAGGTGAAGGCCTAGGCCCCTGAGTCCCCAAGGAGAAGGGATCACTCACCGAGGAGGCAGGCCAAGACCCTCATGTTTGCAGAGTCCAGGGCAGGGCCAGGGTGAAAGGGGAAGAGCAGGAGAGGGAGGCGGAGGCTCCCCGGAGGGAGGGAGGGAGGGAGAGAGGGAAGCGCCTGCCGGAGGCGCTCAGGGCCCAGGACAGAGAAGGAGCAGGCAAGGGCTGGATGCTTTGCCAGGAGGAAGAGAGAGGCTGCAGGGAGGCGGCAGGGGACAGGAGGGGGAGGGCTGGCCAGAGGCTGAGGCTGGGGAGGAGGGGGGTGGCAGGCGGGAGGGAGGGTGTCCAACTGCAAACACCCACACGGGAGACCGCCAGGCAGAATCCAGCCAGCGGAGGAGCGCTGTGCTCACAGACGCTTGGGGGGTGGCAGGCTACAGAGAAGGGGCAGGACAGGGGTGGGGGGAAGCATGGGTGGAGGGCCACCTCCTGCCTCCTCTCTTGTCCAGCCAGGGAAGCCTGGTCAGACCACTGCTGGGGTTGGGGGCAGGGCAGACCTGGGGCTCTCAGTGCAGCAGCAAGAGGGCTTGCAGCCAGACACCAGGAGGGACTTCCTGGATTAGGAAAAGACTATGCAACTCTTTGCTCCATTTCTCTCCTCACTGGTGGATTTGAGTGTGAAGCCCCAGTTCCTCGTCTGAGGGGGAAGTGGCTGAACTTCAGTGTCCCCAGAGGGAAATGGGGTAAGGGGGATGGGAAGCCCAGGGGTCAAGGCTTGGGAAAGGGAGGGGGCTCTACACACACACCCATTCACACACTCACACTCGCACACACACCCCCTCCGCACCAGGCAGCTGTGAGGCGGAAAAAATTCGGTAATGGGGAGTGTGACTCAGAGGGCTGGCAGGGCCTGGGGCTGCCCGAGCTCACTGCCTCCCCTTCTCCCAGTCCAGCACCCCCCCAACAATTAATGTCAACTTGGGGAAAGGAGGAGCCAGACAGAAGCAGGCGGGAGTCGGAGACAGACTGGAAAAGGCATCAGAGATGAAACAGGCACACGGCAGTTTCAGGCTTTATTAACAAACAGTGTAAAAAAGCAGATGGATCTGGAGGGCCAGGGCTGCCCCTCAGCTCCGACCTTCCCAGAGAGGCCAGGCCCAGCAGCCCTGCGCCCCACCCCCGCCCCGGCTCTAAGTAGTCAGCTAGACCCCTCTGAGGACAAGCATCCAAGCCCGCTCCAGTCCGCTCCAGTCCCAGGGAGGCCGCTCCAGTCCCAGGGAGGCCGTGTCCCCTAGAGGTGCCTCTGTGCAAATCCTAACTCAGCCCCCTCCCCCCTCCCCTCTGCCAGGCCTGGCAAGCAGCACAGCCCCCGCAGACCCACAGATCGGGGGGGTTCTCAGTGCAGGAAGAATCCGAGGTAGGGGGTCGGAGAGGCTGACCTCTGGCAGCCCCCAGAGGCAGGAAGGGAAAGAGGGATTCAGTCCACTCGGAGAAATTCAAACACTACAACAGACTTCACACTTTGGAAGGACAGACAGAGGTCAGGCTCCTGCCCTCTGCAGGCCTGCCACTCCTGGCCCTGGCTGGGCTGGGGATTCACCCAGGAAGTGGACATGAGAGTGCCTGGCACACCGTGGGGCACACGGGGCTGGCTTCCCTCCCAGAGGGCTGTGGGGACGCTCAGGGGCAGCAGTCCTCACAGGTCTTTGCTGAACTCCCTCACCAGCGTGTAGCCCATGCAGCCCCAGCCCCCCTCTGCCTGGTAGCCACAGCCCTCCAGCATCCCCGCCACGCCCCAAGCAGCCACAGCCACTGGGACCACAAGCCGGGCCCGGGGCTCCCCCATTCCCCCAGCCCAGGCTCGAGCCCGGGACTCCGCAAAGGCCAGCAGCCTCCTTCCCACGCCCCTGCGGCGGTGCCAGCGAGAGACAGAGAGGCGGGTGACCCGGGCCCCGTCCCCTGCGTTCGTGCCAGGGGCCAGGGCCAGGATCCCACACACGTCGCCAGAGCCACGCACGGCCACCCAGGGGCCCCCGAGGCCGCCTGGTGGAGGCAGCGAGCCCCATCGGGCCCGCAGGCCCAGCTTTACAGCAGCCACAGCCAGGAACACCGGTAGGAGGAGGGCCAGGGCGAAGGAGGCCAGAACAAAGCGCAGGCCACTGCTGGCCGCTGCCAGGAGGAGCAGGGCTGGTGGCCGCGTCAGAGCATGGAGCGCCACGCGGTTTTCTGTGTCCTTCACGCCGGCCTGTGGGAAGGAGGGGCGTCCTCAGCCATCCATCCTGCTAGGGCTCCTACCTGGGGCAGGGGTGGGGGCTCCCAAGTGCGAAAGGAAGGCAGCAAGACCGGGCAGTCACCAGTCTGGCACACTGGTGTTGAGTGAATGAGTCAATGACGGAGGAGTGAGTTAGGACCTGTGAGGGCACCCAATTCAGTGGAGATGCCACAGTGAGGCACCAGGGACATGCCCCTGAGGGTGAAGAGGTGGGAACAGGACAGGGAAAGTGCCCCCAGGCTGGAGTGGGAGCCTGTTGGGGAGGGCAGGGCCAGGCTGAGCACCAAGCTGTGTTTTGAAGAGTTTGAGTGGGACGCTGGCAGACGGGGGCAGACTTTGGAGGCAGGACACTAGGGAGGGGGTTGGAGCCCAGAGATGAACACCCAGCCCCCTCAGCCCTCCCGCTGCTGAAAACCTGGCCCCCAGGGTGGCTGAGGCTCAGGAAGGGAGAAGGCATTAGAGAGAAAAGTGGTCAAGGAAGTAGGAGGAAAAGCTCCCCCTCCAGGGGGCCTGGCTGGCTCAGGTGTGTGGGAGCCCTCACTGTGACCATCCCCAGGCTCACTGGGGGCCCGCTGCTCACCTTCAGCATCTCCAGCACCAGGGGCCTCTCATCTTCTCTCATCTCCCGCACTGACAGGTGGCTGGGGGCCATGGCAGCCCCCACACCCCCGGCCCCCAGAAGGGAGCTGGTGTGGTGCACCTGGTGAAAACACAAGTAGATCAGCGTCAAATGGGCACCTCTGTTCCCAAGGGCCCCCAGTGGGTGGGGAGCAATAGCAGCATTTCCCAGATCAGGACAGTGAGGACCCTCGGGACACCCAAGCGAAGGCCATGGCATGACAGGCACCCCCTTCATACCCAGCGACCTTTCTGAAGTTTCCTGGGATCTCCCCTCCCCGGCGGTATTCAGCCATCTGCCCCTAAACGCGCTGTGGACACCAACACGCTGCAGCACCGGGATCCGTCCCAGGCGCCGGGGCTGCCCTGGGGGTCAGCGAACCCTCTCCCCACATGCCGGAGAACATGCCACACTCCCTCCGCCCGTTCCCAGCGCCCCCTCCCCCGCAGTCCGTTTCCCGCGTCACAAGAGCGAGGACCCGCAAGCACCTCCACGGGTCGCTTCGATCCTTTGACAAGGTGGTGGGGGGAGCAGGGTCGGGAACGGGTCGCCGGCGGAAGTGACGCGCAGGCTCGCGCAAGGGGTGGGGGCGGGGCGCGCCTACTCTCGGCCGTAGCAACTGTTGCCATGGTTCCCCGCCCGGGAGGCGGATGCAGGAACAGCGTGGGATGGGGACAAACCGAGCCAGGGAGCTGTGACCCTGCTGGGGGGCTGGAAGGGGGTGACCTCTCCGATTCCTTGAGGAGAAGGAACAATGGGGAAAGGAGGCCTGAGGAAAAACGGGAGTAGACGCTGGCGGGGAAGGGAGCTGCGGGATGCACGGGAGGGGCGGCGAGCGGGGCTTACCTGGCCCGCGGAGGTTTAGCGCAGGCTCCCCGCCTGACGTTCCCTCGTTGCTAAGCAACCTGAGCGCGGGGAGGGCGGGGATGCGAGGAGATCGATTCTCATTGGTGCCGAGGCCTCGCGGGAGGAGCCGGGAGCGGAGCTCAGCGCCTTGAGCCCACCAGCACTACGCTCCCGTCCCTAGGGCCCTCCGGCTCCACCCACGGGGCCCCGGGCTCGCAGTGCGCTTCGGGACAAGGCTCTACCCTTACCCATTTTTCAGATGACGGCAGGGGTGGGGTGACTTGCAGGGAACAAGTGGCAGAAACTGGATTCTGATTCCAACACCTCCCCACTGTTGTGATCCCTGCGTCCTCCCTTAAAGGATAGAGAAACAGCCCCACATAGGAGTAGCTGGCTCCAAGACGCAAAACAAGTCCTCTGAGTGAGCTAGGACTCCGTGCTCCCAGGCAGGGGCTATGACCATGACATTGCCTCCCTTTTTCCCGCCCAACCACCTCCCATGAGAACAAAACAAAGGAGTGGAGATTCTGGGTCTTTATTAGCAAGCCCAGCCTGCAGCTCCCCCACCCAAGGCTGACAGCAGGGGTCTGTGTGGGGCGGGAAGAGCGGCTCTCCTCAAAATGTGTGCACCAGCTGGACTGCGGGTAGAGTCTGGACAATCTGGATAGAGGGTAGACCCTGCGGGGTCATGACACCGGGCCCAGCTCCGGCAGGGACCACTTGCACCATCTGGGAGGTGGGAGCAGCGGGGAGTCCCGCGGGGACAGAGGCTGGGCCAGGTGGCGGTGGGGCCAGGAGCTGCAGCGTGGCGGCGCCTCCTCCAACGCTGCCATTCTCCAGCAGCTCAGCGGCTGGGGCGCTGCGGATGATGAGGAGTTTCTGTCCCGGCGGGCCGGGGGCAGGCGGCTCGCTCAGCCCTGGAGGAAGAGTTTCTACCTCCTGCACACAGAGCCTGGTCTGCTCCCCATCGGCCCCGCTCAGCACCAGCACACTCTGCAAGCCCTCGTCTGTCTGCAGCGTCTCAAAGAGGACGTCCTGGACCACACCAGTGCTGGCCTCACCTTCCCCCGCCGCCCCGGGCCCTGAGCCCGTGAGCAAGTCCTCGGCTGCCCCACTCTGAACAACCAGCAGGCTGGGGGCCTCGGCAGTCACAGCTCCCCCGCTGGAATTGGAGAGCTGGCCCGCCACGGGCTGGAGCTGAACCGTGGCCACCTCCTGTGCCGGCTGAAGCTGGACTGCGGTCACCTCCTGTGCCGGCTGGAGCTGGACTGTGGTCACTTCCTGTGCCTGCTGGAGCTGGACCGTGGTCACTTCCGGGGCTGGCCGCAAGGGCTGGAGCTGAACCCCACTCACTTCCTGGGGCCCTGCCTCCCCGCCCCCCACATTCTGCAGAACAATGAGGCTCTGCCCTCCACCACTGGCCCCTGGGCTGCTTCCTCCCTGCACCCCCAGGCCCCCAGGGCCTGGCAGCCATACTACTCCTGCCCCCTGACCAGCTTTCCCTGCAGCCCGAGGGCCCTGCCTTGCACTGCCGCCCCCACCCCCAGCACTGGAGGGGGGCAGCAGAATGAGCTTGGGAGGCGCAGGTGGGGGCGGAGGTGTAGGGGGCTGGACGCTGCTGGGGATCAGCTGGAGGCCCTGGGCGGTCTGAACCAGGAGGAACGTCTGGGAGTTGGGGGCTGCTGGGCCCAAGGTCGAGGCCTGGGCCGTGCCCCCGGCCACCTCAAGGGAGAGCGTGGCCTGCAGGTGGGGGAGCACGTGGACGTCTTGGGTGGCTGGTGGAGCCGGGGCGACAGCCAGTGGGGCAGGGGGCTGGGGGCCGGCGGCGGGGGCTGCGGTGCTGGGGGCCGTGTTGGCCGGGGCGTGCGTCCTCAGGTGCCGCTGCAGGTAGGCAGCCATGACGAATCCGCGACCGCAGATGGGGCAGGCGAAGGGGCGCTCGGCCGAATGGGTGCGCTGGTGCAGCAGCAGGTTGGAGGAGTGGGTGAAGGTCTTGGGGCAGAGCGGGCAGCGGAAGGGCCGCTCGCCCGTGTGCACCCGCTGGTGCTGCCGCAGGTTGGAGGTCTGGGCGAAGCTCTTGCCGCAGACGCCGCACGCGTGGGGCCGCTCGCCCGTGTGCACGTGGCGGTGGCGCCGCAGGCACGACGTGTTGCGGAAGGCTTTGCCGCACTCCCCGCAGGCGTAGGGCCGCTCGCCCGAGTGCAGCCGCAGGTGGTACTGGTAGTGGGACGACCACTTGAAGGTGAGGCCGCACTGGCCGCAGGTGAAGGCGCGCAGGCCCGTGTGCACGCGCTGGTGGATGGCCAGCAGCGAGGAGCGCTTGAAGGCCTTGCCGCACTCGCCGCACTGGTAGGGCCGCTCGCCCGTGTGGTCCCGCAGGTGGTAGCGCAGCCCCGAGGACCCCTTGAAGGCCTTGCCGCATTCGGCACATTTGTAGGGCCGCTCTGTAGAAGCGGGAGCTGGTGGGGGTGGCGGAGGCGCGGGGGCAGCAGGTGCCAGCGGTTCCTGGGGGCAGGTGACCTCGGCAGCCTCAGCCTGGGGGGGTGGTCGCCCGGCGGCCGCCTCTTCTACATGGCACTGCTGGTGTGCCAGGAGGCTGGCCAGCTGCGGGAAGGAGCCGTCGCAGCTGCCGCAGCGGAACGCCTGTCCGCCGGCCGCCCCGTGGCTGTGCTGGTGGCGGGAGAGGCCGGCCACAGTCCGGAAGGACTTCCCGCATGGGAGGCAGGCAAAGCCCGGGGCGGGTGTGGCAGCGGCAGGCGGGGGCTGTGGCAGAGGGGACGGCGGGGGGTTGGCCTTCGGTATCTCAGCGGGTGTGTCCTGGGGCTGGGGCGCCACCTCTGGCCCGGGGCATGGCTGGTGCTCCACGAGCAGCTCCTCGCTACCGAAGCCCTGCTCGCAGCCGTCGCAGCGGTACACCAGCTCCACGGTGGTCTCCGCCGCGGCCAAAAAGAGCTCGGGCACCACGGACGGGGGAGGGGGCGGTGGGGCCGGGGGCGCAGGCGGGCTGTGGGACTGGAGGTGCCGCTGCAGGTAGGCTTCGGAGACTAAGACCTTGCCGCCCCCGCAGGGCTCACGCTGCTGGGGGGGCGGGGCCGCGGGGGCGGGACCCGGGGCGGGGGCAGCGCCGTGGGTGCGCTGGTGCAGCAGCAGGTTGGAGGAGTGGGTGAAGGTCTTGGGGCAGAGCGGGCAGCGGAAGGGCCGCTCGCCCGTGTGCACGCGCTGGTGCTGCCGCAGGTTGGTGCTCTGCGTGAAGCTCTTGCCGCAGACGCCGCAGGTATAGGGCCGCTCACCCGTGTGCACGTGGCGGTGGCGCCGGAGACTGGACGAGTTCTTGAAGGCCTTGGGGCAGTCCGGGCACGGGTAGGGCCGCTCGCCTGTGTGCTGCCTTAGGTGGTACTGGTAGTGAGACGACCACTTGAAGGCCAGGCCACACTGGCCGCAGATAAAGGCGCGCAGGCCCGTGTGCACACTGCGGTGGATCTGCAGCAGAGACGAGCGCTTGAAGGCCTTAGGGCAGTCGGGGCACTGGTAGGGCCGCTCGCCCGTGTGGCCCCGCTGGTGGTAAAGCAGGGCCGAAGAGCCCTTGAAGGCCTTGGGGCAGTCCGGGCACTTGTAGGGCCGCTCGCCTGTATGCGTGCGCTGGTGATGCAGGAGTCGGGAGGACCACCGGAATGACTTGCCGCACTCCCCGCACTCATACTGGGCCGCCGGGGCAGGGGCCGCGGGGCCGGGCTTCTCCCCGGCCCCCTCAGCAGTGGAGGCAGGTGCCATGTCCCCGTGGGAGCCGACCATCACACCTGGCGGGGTGGATTCTGGGTGAGGGGCAGTCGGCCACGCCCTCTCCTTGCCCACACACAGTCATCGCAACCCCATACCCACACTCTGGCCCTTTAAGGGGCAGAGGCCACCTCCCCAGGTCACCCATTCTGCAGGCAACCTCCCTTAGGATTAGAGTGTCCAACGGTCCAGGTTTGCTCAGGACCGAGCAGGGATGAGACTTTCCCAGCTAAAATGGAAACTTCCCAGCAAACTGGGACAAGTTGGTCATCCTTAGGAGGTCACCTTCCTGGTCATCTCCAGGAGGCTGGACAGGTCTGAGAAGGCTGGGCAAGGTCTTTAAGAGGCCAAGCACATCCTTTAGAACTATGTTCATTGCCTCTAAAGACAGGCAGTGTCCTTGAAAGAGACAGCCTGGCTTCATTCCTTGCCGCTGTCCCTGGGAAGACCTTATCCCCTACTCCCCACCACAGTCCCCTCCCCTCAACACTCTTCCCACCGCCACGCTCTAAAGCCTCTTCCTGATCTGAGCCTGGAGCGTCCCACTCCTCACCACCACACAGCCTTGGTGCCCCAAGTCCCCAGATCTCCTAGGCTTCCCCAGATCTGCCATCCCTGGGGGCTCGGCACCGCCCGGCCCACGCGTGTCCTCAGCTTACCCAGCATAAACACTGCGGGCAACCATCACAGCCACTCCCGCACACACCCCTGAGCCTGCCTGGCCTCATCTCACTTTCCATTCGCGCCCAGGAATCCAAAGGCCCCTCACTGGGGCCCTGCGTGACTCCTGCACTTCTCTGGTTCGTGTTCCCCCAGGTGACTACTTGGCACGTTTCTTTTCTCCTCAAATCTCCAGTTCCTCCTTTCCCTTTGTGTTCTTAGCAGATGACCTTGCCATTGATCATGTCACTAAGAAAATAAAAGCCATCAGAAGAGAATGCTCTGGAGTTCCAACCAGTACACCAGTGGTTCCCAACTGGGGTGACTGTGCCTCCTTCCCTGGCATTGCCTGGAAACATTCTTGGTTGTCTGATTGTCAACTAGAGGGGCAGGTGCTATTGGCATCTGGTGGGTGGAGGCCAGGGACGCTTCTGAATACCCTACAATGCACAGGACACCCACAACAAAGAATGGTCCAGTCCAAGATGTTAGCAAGGCTGAGGCTGAGACACCCTGCACTGTCCCTTCCCACCTGCCTAGCCCTGTGCCCACGGACTGTCTTCCCACCCACATCCTCAGTTTTCCCTGGCCCATTCCTATCTGCATACCCACGGCTATGTCTCCCATCTTTTTAAAAACACGACTCTTCACTCCACTTCCCCCTCCAGCTACGGACTTGTTTATCTCCAGTCCTTTCCAACAAAGCAACTCCGAAGTGTCAATCTGCCCTTTCCATCCCAAACAACTTCAATCACCCCTCCATGGCACTTAAAATGGCTCGCTTAGTCACTATTTTTAATCCACCTCCCTTTGGCTCGGGATACCTCGGCCACCTCCTTGTCCCCCTCCTCCACTGCCACCCCATCTCAGTCTGCTGGCTGGTTCCTTCTCATCTCCCTGACCTCTGAACGTGGGAGACGAGCCCTTTGTTGTGTTTACAGTTGTACCCCATCCCAGCCTGCAACAATGTCTGGCAGAGTGTGTGCTCAGTAAACATATTTTGAATGAACAAAAGCTGGGCATCCCCTCTGGACAAGCTGCAAGAATTTCCTTTTAAAAAGATGAGTGTCCCCTTTAAAATATGTCTTTTTAAGAGACACGATCCCAAGAAGCTACTCGTGCCTTTGAGAAAGCCAGGCATCACCTTGGTCCTCTTCTTTGTGTACACTCTCTCCCTGGGAGCTCTCACCCACTCTCAGGACCTCATACCCTATGAACAGGCTGACCCCAGACGTGTAGCTCTGCCTGAGACCTGTCCTTTGAACACCTAACCACCTGCTCGGCTGTGCCGTTTGGACGCCTCACAGACACCTCAAACCTAACGTGCCCAAAACCTAACTCTGGTGTTTTGCTCCTGCTCCTCACCCTCCTCAACCCCTCCCTCCTCCACCTATAGTTGTCTCCATCTCTGAAAAGAGCGGCTCTGTTTCTCAGGCCACGGGCCTCACTCAGTGCTCCCTGCCTCCTGTCTTACTCTGTTACCAATCTGTCAGCAGATTTCCCGTTCCAGCAGGAACATATCCAGACTCTGGCCACTTCCCACAAGGCCCCCACCTTTGTCACAGGCACCACCATCTCTCTCCTGGGCTGCAACAGCCTCCTAACAGATCTCTGTGTTTCCACCCTTGTCCTTCCCACCCTAGTCTGTTCCCAACACAGCAGCTAAAGTGAACACAGAGGGCAGAGCACTTCATTCCTTTGCTCAAAAGCCTTCCACAACTCCCATTTTGGAACCTGGTGACTTCCCACAGTCTTGTACCTTGTCCCCTCCCTGCTTGTCCTCCTGCTGGCCTCACTGGCCTCCCATCATCCTCAAACTCAAGGTCGCCATCACTTTTGCAAAAAGCAAATCAAAGTCTCAGGGCTACCTCCTTATGCAAAAGAGAAAGTCAGAGCCTCGGGCACCTGTGAAAAACAGGCCCCACAGATCATTCAATAAGGAAATTTCTTGCTAACCTCTCATAAGCAAGGACATGCAAATTATACCTACGTCTAGCACCTGAAGCTAAAGCCTGTTCGATTCCACACTGATGATGAATTACATCTTACAGGCAACAGAACTGGAAACAAGACAGAATCAGACATTCTCCCACCTACCCATGGGCGTCTACAGAATTGATGCTTCCTTCACTCTCTTATGTTATGTAAAATGTAGATTTCTTGGGCCTCACAAGAATGTAACCACTACTTCATCAGCCCCCTCGCCTTTTTCCTTCTCTCTGGATGCCTTTAAAATGCTGAAGGTTCCAACCTCCCATCCACCCAGCTTGTCTGTGGTTCCTGTTTTTCCTGGGCGCAACCTCAAAATCTTGGCTTAATAAACCTTCATTGATTGAGATTTTTGCCTCTGTCATTTATTTGGGTTGACACCTTAAACAAGACATCAGAGCTTTGGAAGAGCGGGGACCCATTTGGCGAATGGCACCCCTTTAAAAGGCCAGACCACACCCTTCCCTCTGGCTGGACTTCCCCTTTAAGAGAATGCTCCTGCTACAGACCAAGCTCCACCTGCCTTCAGCTAAACTAGAGATCACTTAGAAACAACCAGGATTCAGCAGTTTTTCCTTCAATCTCTGAAAAACTACTGCTGGCCTTTAATAAGATAATCCCATTTTAGGAAGAAAGGGGGGGGGAAAAAAAAAACCACACGAGGAAGCAAAGCCTGCCCCGCCTTCTAAAAGCAGCCTCTTGATCTTTAAGAGGGCGGAGCCAGTCCTGTGAACAAAAGTCGGAGGTGAAATAGCTACCTCCCCTTTAAGGGATCCCTTCCGGTTGCACGCTCCTAAACGTCTCCGCCCTCCGGTCCCTCCCCCACCCCCACCCCTCTGGTCTCTCACCTGCGGCCCCGATCGGGGGAACGAGGAGGGGAGCCCCAGGACCTTCCCGCGGGGGCCGACGGGAAGGGGGGGCCTCGGCAGCGGCGGTGCAGGAGCGGGGGCCGGGGAGGGGGGCGGGGGCGCGGTCCCTCCCAACGGCCCCCGGCGCGAGGCACCCAACCTTTATCGGCGGCCTCTCGCGCACACAAACCCCGACGTCGCCGTTGGCGCGTCGCGACGCACGTGCGCCGATTCTCCGCCCCTGGCCCCCTCCCACTGGCAGCCCGAGGTTTCGGCGCGCGCGGGCGCTGCGACGCGGGGCATGCTGGGAGTGGTAGTTCTCCGTCATGTCGCGTCCCGGCTGACCCGGCCGGGTCGGCCAGAGGTGGGGACCACAGGGTGGAGAGGCGGGGTCGCCGTTCCCCCTTATTAGTGTCGATCGCCTCTCATCGGAAGAAAGACCTCTCTCGGGCAGCGCAGTTCAGAGCGGTCCCCGCCACCCAGGGAAACTGAGGCCTGTAGTGCTGCCTGTCCAGCCCCCAGGTCCCACGTGCTCAGGGTTTTGGGGAGTCTGCCGCGCGCATGCTCGTGCGGACGCCGCGGGAACCTGGTCCCCGCTGTGCAGGGTCCGCCCAGAGTATCCGGGATCCCGAGGCTCCTTGCAAGGGAAGACGCAGCCGCCGCAGATACCTTTCCACACTTGACCCGCGCCGACTTCGGCGTCCGGACCACACTGGCTTTTCTGCGGTACATCCCACCCAGAGTTCCTCAGCTGGGGCACTAGTGACAGGATGGAGCATTCTTTGCTGCGGGGGCTGCTCTGTGCAGGGCAGGGTGGTCAGCAGCAGCATACCCACTAGATACCAGGAGCACCACGCACACCCCCACACCGCTTATGAGAGCCCAGAATATCTCCAGACATTTCCAGATGTCCACTGCTGGAGAGCCACTATTTCAAGGCAATCCCCTTGGCTTAAAGGCCATTGTGCATGCTGTTTCTCAGACCAAAAGGCCCTTCTACCCCTAACCCATCCCTGCCCAGCTCCTGAAAAGCCTCCTGTGCTAGGTGGGTCCCTCTTACATGCTCCCTGGCATTTTTCTGTGTTCCATGACAGCAGGAACCCAGTCTGTCTTGCCACGCAAGTGTCCCAAACAACCATCATGGGGCCTGATCAAGAAACAGACGGTACTTGTTTGATGAATGAGTGAATTTTTTACAGACTCCCAGACAGTTTCTCAAGTCCCTACAACAGCCCTCGAAATGGTGGAAGGGGGTGTAGATTTGGTCTTTCAACAAACACATTTATTGAGTACCTACTGTGTGCAAAAACTGAGGATGCAGCAATGAGCAAGACAAGCAGAATCTCCCTGCAGGAGCCTGGCGGGGAGATGCCCGGAAACAAATGAGAAAATACCAGCCCTGCTATGACTAGACAGTAAGACGGAGGCTGGGTGGGGCTGGGGCTACTTCAGATGGGAAGCCCTCTCTGAGGAGGTGACAATTGTGCAACATGAATGGGAGAGAGGTGGTAGCCAGAGGCTCCCCAGGCAGAGGGCACAGTGGATGCAAAGGCCCTGAGGCAGCAGCGAGCTGGAACAGAGTGGAGTGGGGCAAAGGAGGAGGTGAATGAGAGAAGTGGATGGGGGCCAGACAAGCAGGGCCCTGTGGCCCTGCCTGTGGGCCAGGCAGGAGTGGGGCTGTGAGGGTAAGAGTAATGGGGAACCATAGAGGGTTTGGGGCAGGGGTAGGGCCCAGACTTCAGTACCCGGCCCCCCACCTCCTTTGGAGGCCTCATTGCACCTGGAAGGTGGAGACCACACTCCTCAAGCCCCCTCCAGTCTTGGGCGGGGGTAACCGGATTGTGGGCGATTCTTATCACAAAGAAGGGCCCCAAAGTCCGGGTCAGGCACCTTGAGCTGGGCCTCCTGCACCAGCCAGGATCTTGGCGCCCCCTGGTGGAGCATCTCATGGCGGGAGCCTGCAGTCCCCTTCGTGTGCCACCTGGCCAGGCTGGGGGACAGAGCTGGCCAGCAGATGTTGCTCTTGGCTCCTGGGGTGCGGAATGCAACTTTTGAAAGGAGGGCTACCAGCTGTGAAAACATGATGAAGTGTGTATTGGGGCCAGCAAAGGCCATGCCCCAGCCATGCAGCGGGAGCCCCTTGCCTGCCTGGCAGTCAGTCCTGCTCTCGGATCCTCCGGAGACCTTGGAGTCCAGGGCCTGGAGCCTCCCCTCTGGGCCTGAGAACTGGAGGGGAACAGGACAGGAAAATCTCCAGGCCGTCCCCCAGCCACAGGCCCGTCCCAGACTCACATACACACACACACACTCAGGACCCGCCCCGGCCGAGACAGACAGGTTGAGAGAGAGAAGCTGAGAGACACATGGTGATGAGCATTCAGATCCCAAAAGACAAACACAGAGAGACTCCAGAGATGGTGACAGAGATAGAGACGGTGAGGAGCAGAGAAGGGCACAAACGTGGGAGACAGGCAGAGAGACAATAAGGAAGAGAGAATCAGGGAGGGGCAGAAGGGGAGAGGGCGAGGGCCAGTGAGGTGGGGAGACAGCAGCAGAGCTCGAGAGAATCAAGCTGGCAGTGAGGGGGACCACGGGGCAGAGTGCGTGAGGCCCTCAGGGGAGCTGAAGACCCTTGGAGACATTCAAGAGAAACAGGGGAAGCCCGTGACGTCCCCAACACGGATGCCTGCCACACCAGACCCCCAGCCCTGCCTGTGCCCACGGCCACCCCTGCAGTGGCACTGGGCGTGGGAAGGGTAGCAGTCAGCGCGTGTGCGCCGTGGCTGGTGAGAAGGACTCAGGGCGTCTGGCTGTCCTGCTGCAGCCGCTGTGACCACACTTTGCTGCCTGCCACACACTCCCAGGCACCTGGACCTCTGGCAACACCGCCGGCTGCACTCAGCACCGGCCGCCAGTGTCTCCGCCTGCCTGCCGCCCCCTGCCCTGGGCCCAGCCAGGCCTCTCCTGCTGCCGCTGCCCGTGGCACTCAGTCCTCTCGGGCTGCCGTAACAAAACTACCACAAGCTGGGTGGTTGTAAACCACGGACATTTATTCCTCGCAGTTCTGGAAGCTGGGAAATCCAAGATCAAGGCGCCAGCAGATTCAGTGTCCGGTGAGGGCCACTTCCTGGCTCACAGATGGCGCCTTCTCGCTGTCCTTGCGTGGTGGAAGAGGCGAGGGAGCTCTCCAGCCTCTTACACGGGCACGAATCCCACTGTCGGGGGCTCCGCCATCACAGCGTAATCATCTCCCAAAGTCCTCGCTGCCTGAGACCGTCACCCTGAGGGTGAAGATTTTGACATATGAATCTGGGCGAACACAAACACTGTGAACGTAGGATCCTGCCCTGGCTCACACCTGTAATCCCAGCTACTCGGGAGGCTGAGGCAGGAAGATCCCTTGATCTCCCCTGCAAGGAGTTCCACACCAGCCTGGACAACATAGTGAGACTCCCATCTTAAAAAAAAAAAAATTTGGAACATAGCATTTCTTATCCTAATTTTTCCAGCAAGGAAATTGATGCTCACATCAGGATACGGAATCTCACAAATGGTTGCGTTGCATTTCATAACATTACAGTTTTTTGTGTGTAATCACATCTGGTAGCCCTCATTTCTAAAGAAATCAGCTGTGTATTCTCTTCTTCCAGCCAGACGCGATGGTCTGCTATCGTCTTTCATAATTTGTTGCTGCTGATTTTATCAAGGTATCATTTGGGAAAGAAAAAGAAAACGTATTTACGAAGATTCTTAAAAATAATACCTTAATATTCAATGAGCGATTATAGCTTTTGAAAAGTTCTTAGTGTTTCTACTATTTATTTTTTTCTACTTTTTTGTCAAGGTGAAATTCACATAACATGAAATTAACCATTTTAAATACATTCAAAATATTGTGCACCTTTCACTTCTGTCTGGTTCCAGAACATTTTCATCATGCCCAAAGACGACCCTGTGCCCATTAGGCAGTTTGGATCTGGGATCTGAAACCGGGATTGTTCTGAGTCCCAGACTGAGAGATCAGGCGTGTGTGGGAGGCGAGCCGGGGAATTAACTCTGCCCTGTGATAACTGCCCACACTCACTGAGCGCTGTCTCCATGGGAGGCACTGTTATATATCTTTTCCCATAGAAACTTGTTTAATCACCACAGCTAGCAGGGAATGCTTCTATTATTCCCACTTCACAGACGAGAAAACTGAGGCACAAAGAAGTGACATCACTTGCCCAAGGTAACATATCCGGTAAGTAGCTGTATTAGCTTCCTATGGCTTCCCTAAAAAATTACCTCAACTCAGGGGCCTGACACACAGAGATTTATTCTTTCGCAGTCTGATGGACAGACATGCACCATGGGTGTTCCTGGACTAAATTCCTGGTGTTCGCAGGACCACGTGCCCCTGAAGGCTTCAGGGGAGAGCACTTTCCTTGCCCTTCCAGCTTCCGGTGGCTCCAGGAGTCCCTTGGCTTGTGGCTGCGTCACTCCAGTCTCTGCCTCTGTCTTCGGATGACCTCCTTCTCTCTGTGGCTTTTATAAAGATACTTGTCACAGTGGTGTCTACGACTAATTGATCACAACCGCTTATGGATGTCTTGTTCCTTCTCTACTCCCACTGCTTCACTGGCCTAGCCTTAAAAAAAAAAGATACTTGTCATTGGTTTTAGGGCCCACCCAGACAAGCCAGGTGCGCCCCGCCCACATTCATATGTTGAAGCCCTAACCCGCAGTGTGACTGTAACTGGAGATAAGGTCTTTAGGAAGGAATTAGGGTTAAATGAGGTCATAAGTGTGGGTCGTAAGTCCTAATCCAGTAGGACTGTGGCCTTAAACGATGAAGAAAATGGATCTTCTCCCTCTCTCCGTCTCTCTCCCTCCACCATGTGAGGCACACAGCGAGAAGGTGGCTGTCTGCAAACCAGGAAGAGAGCCCTCACCAGGGACCAAATTGGCACCTTGATCTTGGACTTCCCAGCCTCCAGAACCGTGAGAAATGAATTTCTGTTGTCAAAGCCAGTCAGTCTGTGGCATTTCGTTTGGCTGCCCCAAACTAACTAATACACCAGGACAGTCTCATCTTGAGACCCTTCACTTAATGATATCTGCAAAGGGCCGGGCGCAGTGGCTCACGCCTGTAATCCTAGCTCTCTGGGAGGCCGAGGCGGGTGGATAATTTGAGCTCAGGAGTTCGAAACCAGCCTGAGCAAGAGCGAGACCCCGTCTCTACTAAAATTAGAAAGAAATTAATTGGACAACTAAAAATACATAGAAAAAAAATTAGCCAGGCATGGTGGCGCGTGCCTGTAGTCCCAGCTACTCAGGAGGCTGAGACAGAAGGATTGCTTGAGCCCAGGAGTTTGAGGTTGCTGTGAGCTAGGATAACGCCACGGCACTCTAGCCTGGGCAACACAGTGAGACTGTCTCAAAAAAAAAGAAAAAAAACAAAACAAAAAATGATATCTGCAAAGAATATTGTCATGGGCTGGATTACAGCCCCCTCACTCATACGATGAAGTCGTAAACCCTAGTAGCTCAGAAGGGGACTGTATTTGGAGATGGAGTCTTGAAAGTAATAATTAAGTTAAAATGAGGTCATATAGGTGGCCCTCATTCAGTGTAACTGGTGTCCTTATATGAAGAGGCTGTTAGGACACGGACGTGCACAGAGGGATGGCCCTGTTAGGTTGGGACAAGGAGGAAGGCAAACAGACGCTTTGTCTAGGGGGGTCCACTGAGAAACAGATGGCACTAGAGGACGCTCTGTCTACAATAGGAGGAACAAAGTGACCAGAGGAGGCTTCTAAGAAAGAACAGATGACATGTCGAGGGGGCTTCTAAGGACTGAACAGATGTTTGGTCTACAATAGGGGGTCTCCAAGGACTGATCAACCAGAAGGAGTTAGAAAGGCCACAAATGAGGGTCTTGGGAGCATGCGTGCAAGTAAGGTGACAGTATCCTCAAGTGACCTATCCTCATTAACCTAGTTACAAATCACACCCACCAGCGCCATGACAGTTTACAAATACCATGGCAACCCCTGGAAATTGCCTTCCAAGGTTAAAAAGGGAGAGGGTTCCCAGTTCCAGGAATTTTCCACCCCTTTTCAAGAAAATTCATGAATATTCCACCCCCAACTTAACATATTATTAGAGATTAGCATAAAAAAACAGACCCTAACCTTGGGGTGACGCTGTTCCTTATTGGAACAGTCTGCTCTCTGCTGACTTTGAGAGTGTACTGTACTCTCCATACTGTGTATACTCTGTCTTTAAACTCAGGGTCTCCTCCACCCGTGGGGGCTGACCCATTCCTTCTCTGGAACACACTGTGCTTTAATAAACGTTGGCACTTTGGTCGCATCTGGTTGATCTGCTCATTTGCTCCATCGACTCGGTACCAGTAGCCATTCTTCAGTACTGGACACCAAGAACCAGGGAACACAGACCTGACACCTGGTCCCCACGCCTGAGAAGCCTGTGAGGACACCGTGGAATTTTGCTATGGCCACCTGGCCAGGCTCACACCCTCCTTTTTCCAAATAAGATCACACTCGCAGGTTCCACTGTAGTAGCAGAGCTGGGGTTTGAACCCAGGCGCATGGTTCCAGAGTCTCACTGTTACCCACTAAGGTCCAGACCCACTGTGTGCACATAACCCACACAGCAGGCCATCGAAAAACAGGTGAGGAAACTGAGGCACAGAGCAGGGCCCACCTGGCCAGCACCCATCCGCAGTGACTCACTAACCTGGTCCCATCTGTGTCCCCATTTCTCAGATGGGTAAGTCACAGCCCAGGGCAAAGGAGACCTTGTCTGAGCTCAGGCAGCAGAGACCCTGGCCCTGTCCCTCTAAGAGCTCCACCCCGATACTCCACTTCTCCCCCACACCGTGCTCCCTTCGCAGAGCAGGACTGAGAACCGCTGGGGATTCAACTGATGCAGAGGGTGCCCCGGTGACGGGAGGAAAGTGACCCAAACTCGCCAAGTATCTTGGCTTCAGGCTGGAAAGAACTCCAGAGTGAGCAACTAGCAACAGAAAGTTTATTGGGACAGATGACAGATCCTGCCGCACAGACAGAGCAGGGTCCCCTCGCGGGCAGGAGGGGGACCCCATATGGGGCAATGATAACGTTCTTCTGTGTTCAAAAACCACGTTAGGAAACAGCTGCCTGTGACCAGCCTTGTCTTGTGCTCAGGCCATAAGTGTTCATCCTAAGCTGTTGTCACAGAAAGGTGACGGAAAGCAGATCGCGAGGCACCCAGCTTGGTGAGTCATCCCGGGCTGGGGACGTCAGGGTGGTCAGGTCTGGTATCGGCCAACATGGCCGTGCTCAGGCTCCCTCGACCTTCCTTTCCTGCCTTGTCCTTGCATTAAAATCCCTGCTGTGGGTGAGCCAGTGCCCTGACTCCAGTTTGGCTCCTTTCTCTCAGCGCCGGGGTTGGGAGGGGGGCGTCAGGGAGTAGCACGTCCTCACTGCTCTGTGTCCCTCCCTGCCCAGGTGCTGGGGGGCCCCTGGGAGCCCCAGGCCCCGCCTCAGTGAATGGTGCACTGGAGGGAAGGTGGACGGAGCCAACGCCAGCCGGAGTCACGCCCCCGAGGATGTCCAGGTCCTAGTTTCTGGACCCTGTGGCAGTGGAACCCCACATGGCAAAAGGGACTCTGCAGAGGGGATTGAGGATCCTGAGATGGGCAGATGATCCTGGTTACCTGGGGGACCCCATGCGACGGTGGGTCTTTATAATGGAGCCTGGAGGGCCAGAGCCTGAGCAGGAGCTGGGCAGAGGGAAGGGATAGAGCGACGCCCTGGAAGGGGGAGGCAGGGCCAGGGCTGGGGCCTCCACAGCCACCCCAGCAGCTGGAGCAGGCAGGGGTGGCGCCCCCAGACTCCAGAAGGAACACCTTGATGTGAGCCTGTGAGACCCTCTGTGGACTCCTCACCTCCAGGACAGCAAGAGAATAAACTCGTGCTGTTTCTGGGGTCGTTTGTTCCAGCAGCGCTGGGAACCTCGTCGCACCCGGACTCAGTCCCAGGGGTGCAGGTGGAGCCGAGCTGGGGTCCCGCACTCCGGCCAATGCCCTCCCAGAGACAAGGGGGCCCTGCCCGTTCTCTGCCTCCCACGATGCCAGGGGCACTGAGTCCCTCAGTAAAATGCCTTGGGGGGAACTGCCCGTGCCCTCCCCTCCTCTCCCGCCAGCCAGGTCAGCAGGGAACAGCCCCCACCTCACCACCACCTCTGCCCTCCCCTGCTCACTCCGCTGGCGTGACACCCAGGATTCTGGGATCGACCCCCCAGCAGTCAATTGGCTGGGGACCCCTCCCGGAGCCTCAGTTTCCCCTGAAGATGCTGGGCCTGGAGCAGAGGGAGGGCGGGAGGCCTGGGCAGGTGTTGGGGGGGCAGAGGTGGGCCCAGGCCTGTCTCCCCCCACTTCCCTCCCTCCCTGACTCCAATTAAGGGTCCTCAACGCTAATCGCTGCGGTTGACTCGCTCCTGGCCTGGCCTCCCCAGTGCGGCCTTTGTGCCCGTAATTGGCCATCTCCAGGCGCTTTTCTCTGCTCCCACCTCCGTGCCTGTCCCATATCCCAGGTCCAGCTATGTGCTAATTGGGCACTTAGGGGGCACAGAAAGCCCCCTCCGCTCCCTGCTCCCTGCCTCCCTATATCGGCCCCCACCTGCCGCTCACTCAAACCTCAGGTCCAGCGCCCGGGAGGTGGAGCAGGCTCAGGGCCCAGAGGGAGCCCTCAGCCTAGTTCTGGGGCCACGACCCCTCCCTCCTCACAGATTTCGGGGGCGCTTTCTAGACTACCCCGCAATGCACCCTGGGGCCCCCACAGGCCCTGGGGTCTCTGATCCCGGCCCCCAGGAGCTGTGTGCCTTCGTGAGCGGGGCGGCCGCCCACCTGCTGCGGGCCCTGCAGCCCCGGCGCACGCGGCCCCCCAAGAGGAGGCCCAACCACAGGAGGTTTCTGCACAACCAGATCTGCAGGTGAGGGGTTGGTGGGGCCATGGGTGGGTGCGGGGGGAGAAGCCAGAGCCCTTGGTTTGGGGAGACCTGGCTCAGACAGAACAGAGAGGAGCAGACCCAGGACAGGATGCTAGCAACATTGGACATGCATTTATGGAGCTCCTGCTGTGTGCCAGGCCTGTGCCAGGCCCTGGAGCCCCATCCTTGAGCAAAGCAGATAAAACTCCTGCCTTCCTGGAGTTTGTGTCCAGCGGGGGCGGCAGACAGGAAGGAATGACCACAAGAAGTAACAGCGTAGTGTGATGCAGCCACACGGTGACCCTTAAACACATGATGCTAAGGGAAAGAAGCCAGGCACAGAAGGCCACCCCGTGTGGGATTCCGAGTACGCAGAACATCTAGAACAGGGAAATCCATGGAGACAGAAAACCGATTAGAGGTCGCAGGGCTTCCTTCACAAGGATCATGGTAAAAAAGAAAAAAACCAAAAAAATTTTAAAAAGAAAGAAAGAATTATAATATTAAAAAAAAAGAGCTTGCAGGGCTGGAGAGGGGGAGTGGGGAATGATTACTAATAGGTAAGGGGTTTCCTTCGGGGGTGATGGAATGTTCTGGAATTAGAGGTGGTGGTCACACAACACTGTGAGTATTCTAAATGCCACTGAATTGCACATGTTAAAATGGTGGATTTTATGCTATATAAGTTTTACCTCAATTTTTAAAAATTGTGTAATACAATGGGAGGTGATGCGTACTATGGAGAGAAAAATAGAGCCAGGAGGGGGTGCCGGGGAGACTGCCGGAAAGGCCTCACGGAGAAGGCGGCCTTTGAGCAAAGGCCGGAAGAAAGTGAGGGCAGTAGCCCCGTGGGTGTCTGAGGGAACAGCAAGTGCAAAGGCCCTGAGGCACAGCATGCCTGTTGTGCTCGAGGACCATAAGGCGGCCAGCATGGCTGGAGAAGGGTGAGACGGGGAAGGGGAGTGAAGAAGTGAAGAAGAAACAGGCCCAGTCCTGGAGACCATGTTGGTCTCTGGAGGACCTGGGCTCTGAGCAGGTTGGTGGTGGGATCTGAAGAGCTCTCTCTGGCTGCTCTGTGGAGCACAGGCTCTGAAGGGGCTGGGGTAGGATGTGAGCCAGCAGGGAGGAGGCTACTGCAATAGTCCAGGCAAAGGATGACGAAGGCGCAGACCAGGTTCCAGGGGTGGGGATGGGGAGCTGGGATTCACTCTGAGGCTTTTCAGAGGCCGGGCTGGCAGTGGCTGCTCCCAGGCAGGCCTTTCTAACCCACACACCACACTTGGTCCCTCTCCTGCTCAAGTACTTCCCATGGCTCCCTATTGCCCTCAGGAGAAAGGCTTTGCCACATCAGCCCCTGTTCACCTTGCCAGCCTCAGCTTCCCATCTAATACTTCACCACTCAGCCTCTGGGCCTTTGCATGTGCTGTTCATTTTGCCTGGCAATGCCCTTCCCCATCTCTGTCAGCCTGGGGACCTCTGTGTCCTTCAGGTCTCTGATCTAGTCCATCCTCCATCCCACACCCATCCGGCCCCAGCCCACCCTGTCCCGTGCTCTCCCCTCACCACATGACAGTAACCAGTGCCAAGCAACCAGTACCTGCTGTGGACCAGGCACAGCTGCTAAGGCCACGACATAAAATATGTCCCTTAATGCTCCCAACAAACCTTCATGGTAGGCTCTGTCTTTGTCCCTACGTTACAGACAAGGAGGCTGAGAGAGGCTTGATGAGCTGCCCAGGGCTGCGCAGCTAGTGAGTGGCACAACCCCAGGCAGTCTGAGCTCGAGTCCGTGCTCTTTGCAAGTTGGCGATCCTGCCCGATTATTTCGCTTCCTCGGTGGCTTGATGATGGTGATGACAATGATGATGATGGTGGTGATGGCGATGGTGGTGTTGGTGGCGATGAAGATGGTGATGGTGATGATGGTGGTGAGGATGAGGATGGTAAATGGTGATGAGCATGGTGATGGTGATGATGCTGCTGATGGTGGCGAGGATGATGATGATGGTGATGATAATGAAAATGATGGTGGTGATGGTAGCTAAAAACATATGGCACTTAGTATATGCCAGGCACTGTACTAAGCACTTTACTATTAATATGAGTTAATATTCAGTTACAATGAGTATTAACTCATTAATCCACCACGCCAACCCTGGGAGGTAGCTGCTATAATAATCCTCACTTTTCAGATGAGGAAACTGAGGCACAGAGTAGTAAAGTAACTTGACCAAGGACTCACTTTTCTGCAAGCAGGTTGCTTCTCCCAGTCAGCCCAGAACCTCTCTCCAGAAGGTCTTGGAATGAGATTTGAGTAAATGAGAGCCTGGTGCCACCTAACCCCAGCCCCACCCCTAAATCCTCCCTTCTGCTCCAATGCCCAGCCCCAGCCACACCCCAGATGCCCCCCATGACCACCAGCACGTACCACGGAAGAGGACAGCACACGTCTCCCCGAACCGAGCATCGAGCCCCAGGTTCCCGAGCTGGCCTTCCAGCTCCTCTCCAGCCCCTCCTCAACTGCTCCAGGGCCCTCTTCGGATCTTGGGCCCCCATCTGCATTCCCTGTCCCCCACCCCTGGGCTAATGCCAGCCCCCTGCTCCCAGATGGCCCACCCTCCACCACGCACGCCTCCTGCACCGCCTGGCTGGTCTTCTGCTGTTAGCATCCCAGGCACCCGCCACACACACCCTCTGCCCTGCCTGGCTCTGCCGTGCTCCCCAGGCGGCCCACCACCGTGCGCATGCCCCTGGGACCCCGGCACACCACCCACCCCACCTGCCGCCTCCTCCTCCCTCCAGGTCCCCTCAGGCCCTGCTCCCTCAGGAAGCTCCTCCCACTCTTGCATGCAGATTTTTGACTTTTTATTGTGAACATTTCCAAACCTACAGAGAAGTCGAGATGCTTGTCTGATGCAGTGGTTCTCGAAAGATGGTCCCCACACCAGAAACATTTCAGCAGCACCTGGGGACTTGTTAGAAATGCACATTTTCAGACGCCACCCCAGATCTACAGAACCAGAAACGCGGGCGTTACGGCCCAGGAACCCGTGTCGCACGAGCACCGCCAGCTGGTCCTGATCCGTGCTGAGGTTTGAGAACCGCTGGTCTAATAATCCCTCTTGTACCCATCACTTAGATTTTACTGTCCATGACATCTTAGTAGCTTAGTATGTTTAAACTATTTTTTAAAATAGTTTAAAGTAAATCACAAATGTCATGACTCTTCAGCCCTGATTGTCATTTACACTTAGTTTCTTCAAGTTAGGGCCCAATCCAGGACCACACATTGCATTTGGGTGTTAAGAATTTTAAGTCAGTTTCTCTCTCTCCCTCCCCCTACCCCCCCATTTAACTTGACCTCCCAAGTGTGAAAGTTGTCCTTGGGGCACTCAAAGCAAACTTATCTTCCTTGGCATCAAAGATAGTATCAGAGTGTCAGGTTTCACTGATTTATTTAAGAGCCAGATATGTATTTTTTATTATGGTAAAATACACATAACATACAAGTCACCATTTTTTTTTCTTTTTGAGGCAGAGTCTCACTCTGTTGCCTGGGCTAGAGTGAGTGCCGCGGCGTCCGCCTAGCTCACAGCAACCTCAGACTCCTTGGCTCAAGCGATCCTCCTGCCTCAGCCTCCTGAGTAGCTGGGACTACAGGCATGCGCCACCATGCCCTGCTAATTTTTTCTATATATATTTTTAGTTGTCCAGCTAATTTCTTTCTATTTTTTAGTAGAGATGGGGGTCTCGCTCTTGCTCAGGCTGGTCTCGAACTCCTGAGCTCAAATGATCCTCCCGCCTCGGCCTCCCAGAGTGCTAGGATTACAGGCGTGAGCCACCGTGCCCGGCCATATTAGATATACTTTTAAATAAACCTTTTTGTGGATGTTTAACAAACATACAGAAAAAAAATACATACACTTCATCAGTGTATTTGACTTTTAAAAGGGAGAAAAGAAAAAAAAACTATCGTCAATGTAGAGCT
>CAUYSK010119280.1:0-12640 GCA_963575035.1 Avahi laniger
AATTTTCTAATGTTTTTACTAAATAAATAAAACTTCCCCCACTTTTTTTGAGATAGAGTCTCACTTTGTTGCCTGGGCTAGAGTGCAGTGGCGTCATCATAGCTCATTGCAACCTCAAACTCCTGGGCTGAAGCGATCCTCCTGCCTCAGCCTCCTGAGTAGCTGGGACTACAAGTGCACACCACCAAGCTCATCTAAATTTTCTATTTTTAGTAGAGATAGGGGTCTCACAGTTGCTCAGGCTGGACTCGAACTCCTGAGCTCAAGTGATCCTCCCACTTCGGCCCCCCAGAGTGCTAAGATTACAGACATGAGCCACCAAACCCAGCAGAAACAGAACTTTTTAAAAATATAAACACCTTATAGATACTTTCTTGATTCCCCAAGCTTAATTATTAATAAATTAATTGAGTAGTGCTGTCACATGCTGAAATATTCCTAGGGAATGAGTTATCTGTGAGTTCCCTGGAAAAGATGTATGTGCTGGTGTCTCATTATCCTTTGTGCTTTATATTTGTCAATAAATTTGAGTAGGTACTGGGTTCAAGCCTCTATGGTTAACTTATTAGGAGACTATGAAAACAAATTAAGATGTTTTCTTTGACTCAAAATGCTCCTAGTACCCCGAAAATGAAATAAGACACATAGGAATTTATGGCACAAAAGAAAATGGGACATAGCCAAGATGCTTTGAAAGTTTAGAGCAGGAAGAATTCATAGTTCCCTGAAAAAATCCAAGAAAGCTTCTTGGAAAAAAATGTCCCTTGAGTCTGGACTGAAAGGATGCTGACCATCTTTTTATGGGCAGCTATTGGAGTAGAGGGGATTTCAGGGAAGAGGAAACAGCCCACACCAACACTTAGGGGCAGGAAAGCAAAGGACATCAGGTTTGGAAAGGCTTGGTATGAATGCCAGGGGCAGCAATCTTTAAAACTTCAGTTCTCTGAATGAAAGCTTCAACAATAGCTTAAGTTGTCATTTGGATAAATACGAAGCTGTTTTGGTGGAAGCCAGGGTGGGGCTTCAACTCTGCTGACTCCTCTCTGCCTAGCCTGCTCCCATCACTTCCAACATCACCTTTGTGGTTGCTAAGGGGGAATCCCAGCACACTTTTTTAGTAAAGAGAACGAGTAAGAAAGAAAGCTGAATGGAAAAAAAAAAAAAAGAGCGTAGAGTGGATTGCAGATTGCATTGAATGAATAGCAACACTGTTGACAGTTACTCAGCAAAAAGTGGATGTAGCTACTAGGAGTGATTTGGGGTTTTTTTGTATTAACATAGTAATGACCTAATCAGGAGGATATATTCAGTTGCACTTCTAAAGGAATTAATCTCAAAAGTATTTATAATGAAAGGTCATTATATTACGAGTTTTGTTTAGAGATGAAGAAATGATGAAACCCATGACTGATTGGATGTAGAGATTTAGTGGAATCAGTGATCTGGTAACTCTAGGTGGACACCTTTGCTTCTATATGCCTGAAAGAACAATGTTGCTATTAACAGACAGGACAGAAAGAATACGTGTGAAGCAAGAAGAGTTCAGTGTTTTCTATGTCGACTTTTTGCTAGTAAGTGAATATACAGAGAAAGTGAGTGTGCTGGAAAGCTGTGAGTGCCTGAACTCATTGTCATAAAAAGTAGAAAATTATGTGGTAGACGACTTCATTAAGAGAGTATATAAAGAGTAATAAAAAAAGACCAAGAACAAAATTCTTCATAATGAAAAATTAATTTGAAGTCCAATGGAGTTAATTTGTTTTTGTCTAGAATCTGAATTAAGTTGTAAAATTATAGTTGTTTAACTATAAAACAAAGCAGTGTTAGTAAGGATTCATTTATAAAAGACATTCCTAGAAAAGTTAACTCTAATCTTTTCTTTAAAAGTAACTCCTCTGGCTTTGCATTCAAATACTTAGCCCTGCAGACAAAGTTTTTTGCTATTCACTTAGCTCCCAACACATTGTCAACTGCAATCTTTGTAGGCCAACTATGAGCTACCTTAAATCAATTAAGCACAATCCATCAAGTCAATTACAAAACTCTAAAACATTACAACTCTCAAAGACTTCTTTGTTTTCCTTAATGAAAAAAGAGAAGACAAATTTCTCACTCACCAATTTAGTTTAAAGAGGGAAAAAAACACAAAAAACAAAAAGTCTGCCTAGACCTTAAATCCAACATAGGGCATTGACTTCTCTATATGAGAAACGAATCTGCAAAATTATAAAATCACATCCTATAAGTGATTTTTTTAGGTCAATGAGTAAAAAATGAGATAACTGTAATATAGAAAAGCAAGAATTATTCTGTACCTGAGATGAGCTACTCCTTATTTCTGCTTCCATTATTTTTTCTTCTGTAACCATTTCTGCAAGTACTACAAATGATAGTGGCTTTAATTAAATACTTTCAAAGACTATCTCCCCCAATTTTGCTCATTTTAAATAAAGATGGGATATAATTTGATTTGACTTAAATACATACTTTCCTTAATTTCATTCATCTTATTTCCAATTCTGCTTTTGAAACATACATACAAATGTTCTATTACTCTCACGTTCTGTTAGGTGATTCACAGAGACAAAGGAGAACTCCACCTCAGTTACTTGGAGGCACCTTTTGTGAAACTTTTATCACCCTGAACGGTTGGAAGGACAGAGCAGGCGAACTTACTAAAGAGGTTATTGGGGGGGAGGGAATGGCAGAATTAAGGTAACCTCCCGGATTCCTACTCCCAAAGAAAGAGGCATAGATCTGTCTGCTACACATGAATGGATCGTTCTCCCGCAAAAACAGCAAGGTGAATCTGCGGAGATTCAGTGTGGGACACACAAAAAAGGAGGGGAAAAAAGGTGAACAGGAGATAGAAATGCGAAACCTGGAGAGTGCGAGACAGACAAGAGAGAGTGGAGCATGGGACAGCTGCGCCTGCCTGGCCAGCAAGTGCAGTGGGATCAGACCCTCAAGAGAAAGTCTAGTTTCCCCACTGACTTACAAGCCCACTGAGACAGGGACCTGTGTGAAGTGGGTGCAGAATCGCGGCAGGAGACGTGGGGCTCTGCGGAGAGGAGACAGTAGTGGGGAGCACCTTGAACTCACTGGAGCTCCATGCCAGGACTGCACCGGACAGGGGAGGGGCTGGTCTGGGCTACCTCCGGAGGCAGTTAGGAGTCAGGAAGCTGGTGTCTGGCACCCAGTGGGTCCAGATCAAGAAGGTGATTACTAAGTAGAGGACTCTAACCTGGAAACCGCTGAGGGCGATTAGGCCTGTACAAGGCCGGTTGGTAAGAGTGAGAGCTACTGCTGGACATGTGTGCGATTGGGGGAGGGTGAGATGAAAGAGACAATGGGGCACCCTGATAACACCTGCCAACCCTGAACGGTCTCCTCCAGTGCTGGCAACCTGTGGGCAGGCAATCACCATTCTCGGGGCCCACAACCCTGTCGCTGCAGTGCCATGGTGTGGGGTAGCTCCCTCCCCCCAGTCCAGAAACTCTTGCAACAAGCTCTGCCCTTGCAGGACCTTAAGTCAACTAGCCAGGCCCGTTTCTGAGAGGTGAATTCTGAATACTTCCTGTTGTGGGAGGCTAACGCCTGTGGGATTTGCAGGCACTGGGGCACTGGGTGAACTGGGGCAGCTCCCCCTCCCAGTAGCCAGCATCTTTTGCTCGGAAAGTGGTAGGCTCCACCTCAGGGGTTGTGGCAGGGAGACATAAAGAGCCACTTTCTCTCTGCAACAAGCTTCAATCTGTGGGGCCTTGGCGCTGACCAATAGCTGAGAGCCCAGTGACTTTCCTCATCCCACCAGTTTAGGTCATTCAGCAGGATCGCAACTCTGGGGCTGGATTTCCACCTCTGATCAGCTACCAACAGTGAGGTCTGTGGTTGGGGAACAAAAATCCTGGCAAGACACCAAAACAAGTTCCCCAAGTAACCTCTCCCATCAGGAGCAGCCTCCCAGCTGTGGAAGAAAAATCCTGAAAAGCATACTAGCGGCTCCCTCTAGCAGCAGATCAAGTAACCATAGAAGTGCCCACATCCAGGCTAATAGGCAGCACCTGCAATCTGCTTCGGTAACACATCCACTGAAGCGGAAAACACACACGACATGTTACTTTCCAAATGAAAACTGAAAGATGAGAAGCAACAGCTGATTCAGATGGGAAGGATCCAGCGAAAGATCTCTGGAAGTATGAAAAATCAAATGGAAAGCACACCCCCAAAAAGGAACACCAGCTCTCTAGCAAAGAATATTAACCAAATGCAGAATACTAAAATAACAGAAGAAGAATTCCAAACATGGGTTGTAAGAAAACTCAATGATATACAAGAAAAAATGGATAACCAACACAAAGAAACCACAAAAATAATCCAGGACTTGGAAGAAAAATTCACTAGAGAAATTGAAATATTAAAGAAAAATCAAACCAATCTCCTGTAAATGAAGGACTTATTCAGGGAACTACAAAACACAGTGGAAAGCCTCAAGAACAGGGTAGATCAAACAGAAGAAAAAATCTCAGAAATTGAAGACAGCTCCTTCCAATTGAACAAGTTAGTCACAGAGAGCAGAAAATTAAGAGAAAAGAATTTAGCCTACAAAAATGTGGGATTATGTGAAAAAAAAACGAACCTAAGGATGATAGGGATTCCGGAAGGTGAAAAAGAAAACATGCAAGGGCTGGATAAGCTATTTGAAGATTTAATAGAGGAACTGAAAACCCCCTTTAAAAAAGCCTTGTGTTTCTGCTTAAAGGCAGGATGGCAGCCTTTTAGAGGCAAGTCCACTGCCCTCCTCTTTTGCCAGCAAATTAATAAACTTCTTTTTCCTGTTCCTCAATCTACTTGTTCTAGTTCTTCATTCTCACTGATTTCTTGGAGACAAGTACCCAACTTCCAGTAGCACTATTTCATTTCTCCACAGATAATTGCAACAAACTTTCTGTTGTTGTTTTTAACCAAGTTTTGTCACAGATTTTATTTTCTCCCTATGATCCATTATAGAGCTTATGTGGCAGATACTATATTCCCCATTTTACGGATGAGGAAAATGAGATCATGAACAATTAGATTTTGCCCCAGGTATCAAAGGAGGAAGTGGCTGAATTAAAACTAAAATCTGAACTCTCAACAAATACTCATTTTAATAAATCATGTCATTTAAAGTAGGAAGAATAAAACAAACATTTGCATCTCCTTCTGTAAATGTTATTTTATGTTCTGAGTTCAGTAGAAAAATGGGGTTGTGTGTTTTATTTTTTAAACAACAGAAATGTGGTGAAAAGCCTTAAAGAAGAATCTGATAAAACTGGTATTGATTGGAAATTTATGCTTCCACTTTACAGTTTTGTAATGCACTTAAACATTTTAAAATTGTCTTCCAAATTATCTCTTAACTCTTCTTCTCCATCACTAAGCAAGAAAAACTCACCATTCCAGAAAAGAAGACACGAAATCAACGGCAGATTCGTGTGATACAACTGTCCGGTTCTCTTACAGAACAGCCAAGGGAAGTAGTTCTTAGCTTTCCTGGTTCTTTCTCCCAAATTAGGTTTTCTTTCACTCACTGAAAGCTAAGCTGAGGGAGAGTGTAGTTGTATGTGAAGTTATTTTATTGTTTTCTAAAAAGTCTGGATACTGTTGGTGGTTTTTGGAGTTATTTAAATAGTGGCTATGTTTTTTCTGTTTGAAAAATGTAGGAAGACCATGCTGTGTGAATTGGAGAACTTGAACATAGTGAATATGATTCCATGAATACTGATTTATCACTCAACACAATGGTGTCTTAATTGAAGAGCCACCTGTCTAGCAGCAGAAGAATTCTGTTATTAGGTTTACTATTTTTTTTAAATAAACAAAAACATGTAATTGTTTTTAATGTGGAAACTTATACTACTCCTCTTTCCCCTGTTTCATTTTTTGTTAATTTGTAAAATATATGAGTATTGTTATTTTTCATTTCATCAAACCATAATTTTGAAAGAAAAATGTCCCATTATTCATAACTAAATCCTTAATCAAAAACCTAGGATTCCACAAGAACCAAAGAATTGGCAAGTATATGTGAAAACTAGTCTGGAACAATTTTGTTTGATTTATAAGAAGCCTCTTGTCTCTACATTTAAATTTATCCATGTGCCCCTATAGTTATCTGTGAGACCGGGAAAATTTCCGGATAATCAAAATGTCACAGAGTTAGTACTTTTAATTTTTATTTCATCTCCTGAAAGTATGAACTCTGATTGTAATTACTGTTTCATCTATTCTTGAATGATTTCGTTTTATCAGACAAAGACAGTGCTTTAACGACCACACTGATGGAGATTAAGGAAATTGCTTAAAATAGGAAACAATAAGAATGCTATGTTTTGAGAAACAGCAAACTACCTGAAACTATAGCTTGTACAACATGCATCCTAAAGTCATAATTAAGAGTTGAATATTTAACACCCACATTTTACCTCTACACCAGAGTCACATGTTGTTTTCTCTAGCTAAAATATTTGATTGGAAGGAAGAAACATATAGAGGGGGGAAAAAAAGCTCCAATGGAAAAAGCAAATTAGTATACAGAAGAAATCTAATTTAATAGGACTGTTCAATTGAGTTAACTATATTATTTGATAGGATACAGGAACATGAGGAATATCCCTCTCTGGCCTTATTCTACCAGGGTTACTAAATTCTAGTTAGATAAAACATAAATGATCCCGGCCTTCCCTCCCATTGCATCCTTGGTCAGATGGCCTGAGGAAGACTGTTTAGAGTTGTATGATACTTTTATACTACTTCAACCCAGAGCTCAGCCTTAATAAAAAAAAAAAGCCTATCTAAAACCCAAGTTTTATTTTTTACTTACTATACATAGATACGTGATGCTAAACAAATAATTTAACATTGATATTTTAAATTGCTCCTCTATTAAAAACTAGTAGCAACTCCTGTCCTACTATGATATGGAATTATTTTGATGTGGAAATGAGATGATATAATTTTTGATAAGTCTGAAGTATCATAAAAATAAGGGGTATCAAGTGTTAGCTATTTGTTAAATATTATCTTAGAAGTCAGCTGTATCTCAAGCTGATAGGGAGGACAGGCAGAAGACACAAATTCTGTGAGGAAAATGGAATAAGAAATGATCAGAGGTGAATGTGGATGAGCATTTTATTGAATGATGGAATTTTGATATTACCGAAAATCCTTAAGTTTACCCACCTCAAAACTTTTTGTTTGGATGCAATAGCCTAGAAAAGTAAACAAGAGTTGTACCCAATGTCCCACAGCTGATGGGCAGCACAGTCTGGATTAGAATTAAAGTCTCCGGAATCTGAGCTTGATGTCGTTTCCTTATGCCAATACACCACATTGCCTTGCTTTCTACTTGCAAAAAGCCCCAAGAATTAGAAGATAAATCTCTTTGGAGGAATGTGTAGTGACATCATACAGACTCCTATAATCCTGAGATCTTAAGGTATCAAGCACCCTTTGAGTTCATCAAACTCAAAGAATTATGTTATATATTTCCACTCTCCTTGGCAGATGATGATCACCCTTTATGGTTACCTCTAGAGAAAGACAGGAACATTTTCACTGCTGTTTGCAAGAACATGAGAAATATCTAGAAGCAGGTGATTCTTCTTTATACATGTATATGATTGTAGTTTTAAACTCTGGAATGGTATGAAAACCACTCAACAACTTCTCATATCACTCCAATTTAAATCCTAAGGCTTTGCCATGGCCAACAAGGCCTGCCATGATCTTCTTTGCGCCCCATATATCTCCCCAAGTCCCCCTCCTCACTTACTCAGCTCCAGGCACGCCCACTTCCCTTCTTGCTGTTCCTTAAGCACCCCTTGCTGTTTTCCCCAATTGATGCCTTTTGCTTGCTGCTGCTTTCTCCTAAAAAGTGCCTCCTCCTAACATGACTTTCTGTTTCTCATCAAGTAGGTTTCTCCTGAAATGTCTCTTCATTAGAAAAGACACACTTGATCACCCTACCAAAAACAGAATCCCTCTTCACCCCATCACGGTGTCCTCTTGCGCTTCTTTGCTTAATATTTATTTAATGTTTGTTATTTTTTTACCTATACCATCATGTAAATTCTTTGAAAATAGGAGTTTGTTTTATATAATATTTTATGTATTCTCAGTACCTAGAACAGTGCCTGACATGTGAAAGAAGAAAAAAAAAAAAACTTCCAAAGTATCTTAATATCCTTTAACAGAATTGTTTACTGCAACTTTAGATATTTTATGAAACCATCTAGGATAAATTTTATCAGAAAGGATCCATTAACGCTCTGTATATTTAGAAAGAAATACCTTGATTTCCCTTATGTAATAATAATTTCAATCATTTCAATTACTGCATAATCATTCCCAAGTATATTTAGAATTCTTAATCATGAACATAGTATACTTCAATGACTCTGTCTGAGAAACATCTACATATAATGGTAAATATTCAATCAATCGAAAATGTTTTTAAACAACCAGATGTTTACAGATATGTAAAAAAAGCTGTTTAATTTTGACTAAATAATTTTTAGTCATCATCTCACCACGTGTATGTGATAGGCCTACATACTTGTGATTTATGGATTTGAAACATTTCCTTATGGTGTGCAGGCTGGTAGAGATTGCAAAATTAGTTGCTGCTGACAATGGTGGTGATGAAGCATTGGTAATTGTAATATCAGTGTTTATGATGATGAGAAAGAGAACAACAGGAGAAAGCAGAGAAAAAGGAAAACATGCTATCGGATGCAAAATACATTTCTTAATTTTGAGAATGGCCAGGAAAAATGAAGGGCTGAAAAATATGAAAATCCCAAACATATAAATAACTAAAACGTATTCAAGAAGCATAAAATGGAATAGACCAACAAGCAAAGAAGAAATTGAAAAAAAAAATGTAGTTAAAGAATTGCCTCCCCAAATAGCCTCAAGTCTAGATAGTTTTATAGTCCAGTTCTTTGAGCTTTCAAAAAAGAACTAATGTCTTTTTTTAATATATAATCCCTCCGGAGCATAAAGGGAAAAAAAAAAAAAGACAAAGAAAGTTCCCAATCTGTTTTATACACTGAGCATAACATGACACTGGCAAGAAAATCTGAAAGAGGACAAAATCAGAAGACTTCAGATCAATAACAATTACAAACAAGTAAGCAAAAATGCTAAATAAAATCTGGTATATTGAATTAACAAATGTATTAAATGAAGAATATATTATGTCCAAGAAGAATTTGCACTAAAATGCAAGAATATTTAATTTCAGTACTTTTAGTAAAATTGATCACAGTATTAAAAAAAAGACTTTTTTTTCCTGACCATCTGAATTGACTTTAAGAGCATTTTATAAAATTTTTTATTTAAAAAAAAAAAATTCTTAGGACTTATACTTCTGATTCATAGCCAAGAGTATTTACCCCAACTCATTTCCAATACCATACCTAGCAGTGAAACACTGGAAGCAATTTCCTTAAAGTCAAGGAATAGACAAGAATTTTCCCTTTCATCTTTACTGTTTCAAAATATTTCAAAATTTCTAGCCCATATTATAAGAATCAGGGAGAAAAGACCTCTCTCTTTCAAAGCAGGGAATAAACTCTAGTGCTTGCACATATTATTGAACATCTAAGCTATCCAAAAGGGACACCTGAAAAAAGCTGAGTAAGATAACTGATTACCAAAAACTATACCAAAATAATTCAGTTTCTTACACAACAGCAATAGTGTATCAGAAAATACAATAAAAGACTATCGACAATAGCAAACATTACATAAAATATCTTTGACAAAATTAGTAGGTAACCAAAGCCTATATGGAGACAACCACAAAGTTTACCTGAAAAAAATATTAAAACAAAAGTAATAATTGGGAAGTAGACATATATATTCCTGGATAGTCAAATTTGACATTGTCAAGACATCAATCCAGTGCAACTGATTTATATATTTGGTATGGTGTCAATACTATATAATTTGCTGCTGTTATATGCTTTTTTATTTCCAAATGAACATTAAAATCATTTCAATACATTCTCTAAAATATTGGAAATATTATTGGAATTTTATCCAGTAGTTCTGTTGGTTGTTACAGTTGATTTTGTGGGAAAAAACAAAGAACATCAGTGGTAAATTATGGACAAAATGGTCAGCATTCTTTTATCAGCATTTATTTAACTGCCTCTGGGGGAGGTAACGTAACTTGCATAGACAAGTGGTAGAAGGGCAAATGTGTGAGGTGAGAAGAGGCATGGGTGGCTTTACTAAATTCTACAAAATTTATAGACAGGCTAATTAAGTCATGTATTCATTCAAGGAACATTTTTATGTGATGCCAACTTTGTAACCTTTTCGAGCTAAATTTTAGGAGTACAAAGATGTCATAGTAAAAGAGTCACAGCGAGAGTTGCATGTATGTGTCTATGGCCATACCACCCTGGACGCACCCAATCTCGTCTGATCTCGGAAGCTAAGCAGGGTTGGACCTGGTTAGTGGTACTTGGATGGGAGAATTTCACATATGAACTGATGCCAAATGATAGTTCCGTAACATAGATTTATCTGTATAATTCTAGAGGCTACCATCTCAATTGCAAAGAAACTGAAGAGAAGTACAACTTCCAGTTTCAATCAATGCTGTTAAGTACTTGTAATTGTGATCTTATTGCTCTTCCCTGTGCTCTTTCACAACTAGCAACATTTGACATCTGTAAAGTTATACCTTATAAATTAAAAGAACTAAGCCAAATATGGAAATTAACATCAATGCAATAAAATACATTTTGGCCAGTGTAACCCACATCTTTCCTTCCTAACATCAGTAAGTTGCTCTGGTAACCATATTCAGATACCACCTAGTAATAAGAACCTCTTACTCTAGGAAATACATAGATGAGTGGGCATTATTGAGTACTTAAGCTGTCTGCTTCCAGAGTGAAAACATAAGTGTTTCTCTCTTTAGGGATTGAAAGCATCCTGAATTTTAATTCATGTGTGTACAAGTCCAAACAGAAAACATTTTTCATTTGCCAGCACAGCAAGTAAATTTTGAGAGAATACTTTAATTAAGATTAAACAAACGTAGATTGTTCGTTAGCCTAAAGGCATGAAGCTCTAAAAGCAAATTAGTTGCAGGATAATTGCTGTTGTGAAAAAAATATTTTCTTATCCATAAACCCACTACTGTATTTTATAAATTAAACTTCAAATGTTTCCATCTTTACAGGAAATTCATAGAATAAAAAAACTGAGAAGATTCTTAATTTCCAGATATCTACTAGGCCATTGTTACGGCTATTTGTTTATTTATTATTTTGAAAATGTAAGTGTTTAGGCTAAGAAAATGAATTAATAAAAAGATGAACAAACTTGAGTTTGTGAAAGGAAATATTGATTTGAAAATGAAGTTTATCTCCCTTTGTGCTAAAACTGAATATCAACAATGAAAAGTGAAAGTATCAACATTAATATGGGCAGGAGGTATTATGATTGAAACATATAAAGACAAGGTAGGCCAGGTCACACCTGTTATCCTAGCACTCTGGGAGGCCGAGATGGGAGGATGGCTTGAGCTCAGGAGTTCGAGACCAGGTTGAGCAAAAGTGAGACCCCCATCTCTACCAAAAAAATAGAAAAAATAGTTAGGTGCAGTGGCATGTGCCTGTAGTCTCAGCTACTCAGGAGGCTGAAGCAGAAAGATCACTTGATCCCAGGAGTTTGAGTTTGCAGTGAGCTAGGATGATGCCACTGCACTCTACACTCTAGCCAGGGTGACATAGTAAGACTCTGTCTCAAAAAAAGAAAAAAAAAAAAAAGACAAGGTAAAAAACAAGATACATGAGGACTGAAATGATAACTGTGTGTGTGTATTTATTTTTTTTAATTGGAAAGAGAAGTGGTACAAGCAATAACATCATTTAGTTGAAGGGGTGTTTATAATGTTAACCCTAAAATATCTAAAGGAGACACCTTTGTGAATAAAGGGTTGGAAGAGTTAGACTCTGTCTTATAAAACAGAAACCCCCAAAACTAACATTCCCCCAGATTCCAATGCTATAAGTTAATATACTGCAGTATGACAGCAGCTGAGGCAAAATCTTTTATTTTTATTAATGATCTCAGAAGATGACATGGCACCAAACCTCATCTCAGGAATTCCAACTATTTCAAATGTTTCTTTCTTTGAATTAATAAGGTATTTAGCTTTTAATTGAGTAGAAATTTCAGGTGATGGTTTCAGTCAGGCTGGCCTGTCAGTACATTTTATTATTACATTTAAGGTGAATTTCAGATATTTGAAATAAACTCATCCTCATATGTATCCTTGTGAAGGATTAAGAACAAATTTAAATAAAGCAGGTCGATAAGCTAATCCAGAGGAAACAATTAATTACAAAACAGGTAGTGGTCCCTCTATGCACATCTGTATATAATTCATGACATACTAGAATTCCTAAAAACGGGAAATTGAAATAACACCTATCTCACTTCAGGAAATGGTATGTTTTATGCAAAAGACCCTCGTTCTCCTTTGGCTAATATTGCACATAATCTTTGAAGAAGTTTCAAAGTAATATTCTCGTTTATAAAAATTAGAAAGCATTCTGTGAGACCCCAGATTTTT
>CAUYSK010119282.1:0-28765 GCA_963575035.1 Avahi laniger
GAGAGAGAGAGAGAGAGCCCATAACAAAGATAGAATAGCACTGGAATATTGTACTAGTGTTATCCTACAGCCAATATGGTTTAGGCACAGGACCAGAAAAGCCTTCTTGGGAATTAATATTCTGATTGCAAATACCATCAGTCAAACAGGGAACCCTAACGTGAATGCTTTCTGTTAGCTGGAATTTGACAATTGGGTGCACAAGTAGGGCTAGCGGGGGGGGGGGTGCCGTACCAGAAATATCTTTCTAAGAATTGTTGCTTCTGCATAGAGAAGAACAAGTAAGAGTGGAGGTGGCATTCCTGCCTTCACTGGTCTCTTCTTCGATTTCATAAGCAGTGACATGGTCACATGTCTCCCTATGTCCCCCATTGTATGAGAAGATCTACCCTGGCTCTTATAACCAGGTGGTGCTTCACGGGTTTTTCCATAAGTGTGACAATTCAATAAAAGTAAAATATTTACTGAGCACCTATGCAAAGTTTTCTTAGGGGTTACAGAAATTCATGAGGATGAGTCTCTATCCTCCAGGTGGACAAACTAGACTTACAGAAAGGAAAACAATGAGCTGTGATAAGAACTTAAGGAAACAAGCCCCACTGGTGGCTGGGAAAGCACTGAATATGCGTTAAAGAGATCAGGGAAGCATTAATAATAGAGGAGGTCGGATTGAGGGATAAATAGGGTGTCGCTAGGCAGAGTCAGATGAGAAGCTGTGAAAGCACCTAACGTCTGAAAAAGAATGTCCGGGGGTCATGGGTGAGCTAGGGCGGCGTCTGGGGGCTGTGGCGGGAGATGAAGCTGGGTGTGGGAGCCAGTAGTATAGATTTGTGGATTATTAAAAAGCCTCCAAAAGTTTTTTTATTCAATTTACATTTTAAGATTACTGAGAAAATTTTAAGGGTAAAAAGAGTAGAAGACGTCTTTTGCCTGGTTCGGGGGTGACAGAAGAGAAAGGGTTGCTCCCTAATCCGCTCTACCCCTGTTTCCCAAGATTCGGGTCAGGGGGACACCGTTACACTCTGCAGAGCCAGAAAGAGAGAGTTACACGTCAGTCACGCACTACAAAGCTGTGATACGACATTATTGGACAAAAGACTCCACACATTTCTGCTGAGTGCATGGCAGACCTGTTTAATATTTGTCAGTACACAGAATAATGCTTCACTCTTCATCTGTGTTAAAGCATAACTCATCTTCACTTTGTTAAGGTTTGAGTTCTGCATCTGCCAATCACTGTGTGACCTTCTGGAAGTTACACACCCTCTCTGAACTTCTGTCTAATGCGGGTAATAAAAGTTACCTTGTAAGGATTTTGTGATCATTACATGAGATAATACATGTGTGAAACTGTTTGTTAGCTATAAAGTATAATACAAATCTTATTGTTATTAGAATAATTCTTTTGCGTGTGTGTGAAGGTGAGAGGGGGAGAAAATATTCTGTACTATTTCACCAGAAGGTGGCAGCATTTTGTTTGCTAGGCATATCCTATCTCCATTAACTCTAGTGGGTATTGTCTTGAGACTTTTTCAAGCAACCAAGGAAATCTCATGAGGAGGTATATAAGTTGAAGACCTTTATTCTTTTTGGTCTTATTTTGTTTTGTTTTAAACTACAGGAAGGTTAATATAGAGAAGAATTACAGGGAACAAAGTCTTAGAAGTTCAATTAAGGAGAAATTTGCTCTCCGGCCACACCCCTGCAGAACTGGCTTCCCATTTGCTCATGGCCTTTCAAAATGCTTTTATTATTGCCTGATGCTTGAAGTAGGGACTTATGTTTTGAATATGATTAATGTTTTTATCTGATTGCCTCTGTGTCTCCTACATGTTAGTCCACATCACCATACTGAACATGCATTAACTGAACACGTTTTGGCTGCAGAGATGATCTGAATAAAATTGCAAAAATGATCATATCTTTCCAGACCTTAAATTCAGTCTTATTGAGAAGACTAAGCATGAAAGGAATTGACAACAGTTACAAAATAACATATCAACATAAACAAACAAAGGTACCACTAGCTGAATATTGGAGGCTCTGCAAATGCAGAAAATCAGAGTGAAAGAAAGTAGAAATGTATTCTACCTATTAAACCAAATCAAAATTTCAGTGTGATGTTTCATAACCTGTCCCATCACACACATACCCAAAATAGACCCAGCACACACCGCATGCTACTATGTTTTAAAATGCTCTATTTATATATATGTATGTATGTTCTTAAATAATGTTTTCTTTGGACTTTGTTAAAATGTATTATTTCCTGTTAGTTCTTATAATGATATGACAGTCATCTGGATATACTGCAAAACTAAAAAGCTTTGGAAAACAGGGACACATCTATCTAAATATTCCTGTAGTATGTCTAATAAAACTAAATAGGCTTGTGGCAAGTCATTTTGTTTATAATGTAGAAATTTAATATATGTCAAACCTAGCAACAGCTTTAATCATCTTAAAAAATTGCTTTCCAGGACTCTGCTTGGATAACCAAAGTGTTCCCTAGCCTTGGTTCTGTTTTCCGTCTTGACAGTGAGGCTGATACACTGTTGCTGGTGCTGTGATGAGACCCAAGTTGACTATGAAGCACATTCCAAGTGATGCTTGTTGTTTTCTTTTATCACATATTGAGACAATGAAAGGAGATTTTTTAATTTTAGGAATTAATATTTACACAGTGGCATCAAGCGACAGTCTGCCTGTGAATCCAGAATTGACAGTGCATCAGATGTGGCTCCATTAAGAAAAGACCAGGACTCTACACGGGGCTCAATCGTGGCGATCGTTGTGCCTCACTGATCAGAGCCAGGAAAACATCCAGGTCTACAAAATGTCCCCTGCAGCCCCAATCACCTCTGCCACCATTTTCATTTCCAAGTGTGTTTTAAAATCTGTCTTCTGCCCGACAAGCATTTAAGTGGCTTACTATCTCATAATAAGGAGTGAAGATTTAAGCAGCCAGGCTTTTCTTTAGTCTGTGAGAGCAAACAAGTAATTAAACCATATGGAAAAAAGGTACCTCTAGGCCTTCTGAGACATTTGGTATTACACAGCTTGACCTGTGAAAGTCATTTCTCTTTCCTAAATCTCATTTTACCCATATGTTAAAAAAGACAGAGATAGAGATAGAGAGAGAGATGGCATAGATTAGCTCTAAGGGCCCTAACACTTTGATCTTCTATGATTCTAAGAGGTCAAGTTTTGGTAGTTGCCTGAGATTCAGTAAGGAATGCCAAGAGTTTTTTTAATAACAATCTTTTTGCTGTATGTATTTATATCAGCACTTGAATTGGGCTGGTTGACTGCTCATTGGTCAATAAATGGCCCTGATGTGAAAACTGTCATCAGATCAATCCCTTCTCCCTCCAGTTGGGAAGCGTTATTAACTAACATTCAGGTAGTGAAAACACCATTTCTCAGCTGCTCAAGTTCCCCAACAAATGTGGAAAATATGAACACTGCCTCAGATGATGAATGCCACGAGGCTGTTATCATTCATGGGTTGGCAAAAAGAGCAGTTGCCCTAGAATAATAGAACTTAAATTAGAGACCTAGCTCTGGCTCTAACTTGGTTCAAGTCCTCAGACCCCAGCTTCAGTTTATACATATTTAGGACTTAAGAATAACACTTAATTTCAGGGCTACAGAGTTACTCAGATGACATAACAGACGTGAATTTTCATAAAGATACATCATTCAACATTAATTGAGAATCCACAGTAGGAAAGTTATATGGTTTTCAAAGACCTTTCAGGGTTATTTTTTCAGGGAAGAGGAGGGTGGCAGTCAAGCAAAGGAGTAACATTTTAAAAGATTAAAACTGACAAGTCAATACAAGAAGTATGAAATAACATGAGCAGAAGCTCCACATGTAGAATTCACTACATTAACAGAAAAAATAAGTTAAACAATAAGATGGTCTCAACAGATATAGAAAATAGTACAGAAAAAAAAAGCACTCAATACAATTCAATAGCTACCCCTGATTAAAAACCATCAGAAAATTTCCATCCTAGAAAGAGGCCAGGTACCAGGAACCTAAAACAAATGTCATAAAAACATTAGAAACATTTTCAGTTAAACACGAAACAAATTAAAGAAGCCCCCCACAATCACCACTCTTATTTGACATCATACTAAAGATCTTATCCCATATCACAAGACAAAGTAAAGGAACAAACAATTCTATTAGTTACAGGAAGAGAAAGAAGAAACTTCCAATATTTGCATATAATATGATCATCTATGTAGAAAATCTACAAGAATCAAGCTATTAGATTAGGAGTTTAGCGTTATGGCTAGATTCAAGACCAATGGCTTTCCCAAATATTAGCAAAGCCAATTTAGAAAACATAAAATAAAACTCACAATCACATCAGCAACTGAAACTATAAAATTTCTAGAAATTCAAAAACTATATGATTTACTAAAATACATAAACAAAGACCTAAATAAATAGAAAGATAAGCAGTATTTCTGGAAGGGAGGACTCTTTGTAAATGAGCAGTACCAGGTAATGGTTAAAAGGACAAGGTGGCTTTGTGTATGCTGACATGCAAAGATTTTCAAGACATTTTAAGTAGAAAATAAAAAAAGTTGCAGAATAATATGAAAGGAAACTATACATTTTTTAAAAAACCACGTAGAGTTGACCTTTGAACAATACAAGTGTGCTGACCTACATAACTGAAAAGCCATCTATAACTTTTGACTCCCCCAAAACATAACTACTTACAGCCTGCTGTTCATTGGAAGCCTTGCCAATAACATAAACGGTTAATTAACATCTTGTATGTTATGTGTATTCTTAAAAAAAGTTCAGCTAGAGAAATGTTAAGAAAATGATAAGGAAGAGAAAATACCTTTACAGTACGGTACGGTATGTATAGATACTGTAAGTTTATGTGGTCTGTTTACAAAATGAATTTTATCTCAGAAATGGTGGACAACTGCAGCTACAGACCTCAATTTATGGTACTTATCAAGCAATTCAGCTTTTTCTTGTAATGTCATGACTTTGCTTCTTGGGAGCACTTCTAGCATTACTAGTGGCACTTAATCTTGGTCCCATGGTATTATTCAAAGTTTACAGTATGGCACTAAACACAATGAAAAATGTACCAGAACAAGGAGAGATCACTTTTTATTGCTAATACTCAATTTACTGGAAAGACTAACTACTCACGTGGAGATCCCCATCATCACATGGCGTTTTAAGAGGATATTCACTGCACTTGAGCTCACCAAATAGCAACAGAAGGTGGCTACGAAATAAACATGAAGGGGACAGCAGCTTTGCACTATGTTTTCTAATTTACAAAGCACTATAGCAACTCATGTGAGTAGCGCTATAATGTAATAACTTAAAACGTCAGTTCCGAATTTGAATCCAAGTCATGACCTTGGACAAGTTACCTAAACTCTCTGAGCTTCCGTTTTCTCATCTCTAAAATTGAGCTAATATTAGTACCTAATTTATAGTAATATCTTAACTACAAATCCAAAAGGGGTGGAAAATTTTAATCACAGGTGCCCATATAGGGCATTTTCACCTTTTCTAATCTACTCTGAAACTTTTGGGTAATTTCTTCTTCCATATGAAAACACCATATTTTCTCATTTTTTATCATGATAATCATCCCTATTTTTATATAAATAATGTCTTTGCCAAATTCTTTCCCAAGATGCCACGTGGTGAAATGTTAACAGACTAAGTGTGTTCTGGAGTGTGCACTAGACAAGTACATGCGCTGCATTGAGCAGGGACATTTCTCTAATGCACAGGGGACTGGTCAAGGAAGATCGTTATAAAGGCGCTTCCACAGCATTTATTTTCTTTCTAATTCGCTATAGATTGGCCCTTTTCTCTCCTCAGTGAAAGAAATGGGAAAAAGGATAGATGAGAATTCATAAGCAAGTCACCTTCTTAAAAGAAAAGCATTTCCATATAAGATAGACTTTCTCCTAGCGTGGCTGCAGTTGAGACTGAAGTCAGTAATCGTGTTAATATTTTAACATGAATACGGGCATAAATAACAACATTGCAAAATGTGATTCCATAAAGCAGAGGGGTTATGCCTGTGAGTTGTTGCATGATTAGGCTTTTGGAAATGAAGAAGGAAGGAGACAGAAATGCAGTCGGAATTTGATTTTTTTCATCTCAGAATTGGTGAGCAGGGAAGAAATGGTGAGCCATGGAGCGTAAGAATTAGTGCTTCAATATCCCAAGGGAATGTTTTATGTGTAGAAAGGCCCATATAGATTGTACACAATTAAGGAAGTACTTACATGAATTATGTATGTAGGAATTGAATCCTCCAAAATCTAAATGGGAGATTTGCTGATCCATAAGAGCACGGGTTAAGTTCTGAGTTAGCATCAGTTTATTTTTGCCATTACTGTTCTTGTACATTCTGCAACATCCACTCCTCAGTTAAGGCAAAAATCCAGTGTTATAAATACCTCCTTTTTAATTTTAAAATGTCTTTAACAGCCTGTCTAGCCCATTATATGAATAAGTTGATTAATTTTCAAAGATGTTAATTGAAAATATTAAATGAGAAGCTCGGTGAGTTTACTTCTCTGCTTAAAATCCCTCAAATACGTACATCAGTTTATTTCCTTTGACACAAAACCTTCTTTGTTAAAAATTAATATCAATCTCTTATAAAAATATTTATATTATGGATATTTTTATGTACCAGACCAAGAAAAGACACGTGTCTAATACATTTAGTCTGTCCTTGCACCCCTGCCCTGAAATACTCTCTCTCAATTCCAACGTCCCTGTATTTACAAGCCTGTGAGCTTTTTTAAGAGCCTCAGAGAAAGGCTGGAGAATTCTTTTAGCCTGTATCTGATTGGCATCCTTGACTCTTAGCTTCACTTTGTCACAAGGCCCTCTGAATTCCAGGGCTAAAGCATAAAAGCTCCTAGAGCAGTGGCTACATTATACATGACACTTGGTGACTAATAAATCATCTTCTCTCATCAAAAGCATGTTTGAGCATCTCTTGCCAGAGCAGGTATATAACACAGAGTGTTTGCTATATTAGTATGTGTTTGAGTGGCTGGCTTGGGAAATTTTTCTGGACCATTAGGATCCTTAGAGAAATTGTAGAGTAAATAGTTTGACACAGTTCTGAGTATCACCAAGTTGACCTATGTGATCAATCCTAAATCAAGCCATCCTGAGAAGTGGCTGATGAAGGACTTCTCAGAATCTAGACCTAACAGGATTGAGGTCAGATTTGATCCCATTGGAATCAGAAACGTTCTGCACAGACTCAGCCACACATAATAACCATGGGTCCAGCCAGTCATTTATAGATGCCTATTCTTGTTTATGATGGGGATACCTGAGAGTCTGAGAGACTTCATATCTCTCATCACTCCTGGGGATAAAAGCAAGCAAACTCATAGCGCATGCTCTACCAATGATGAAAAAGGAATATAGGCATTGGGGGTAGGGGGGAAGTCTTGAGTTTGAATTTAGGCCCCCTATTCACTTATATATATTTTGTACAAAACTATTAATCACTATGAATTTCAATTGCTCGAACTAGAAGTTTACAACAATGGCACCTACCTTACAAGGTTATGGGAAAGCTCAAATTTGGTAATAATTGTGAAAATTCTTTGTAAAATGCAAAAAGTTATAAACATGTATATATTTGGAATTAATTATATCATTGGTATTATTATTGGTGCTGATGAATATACCATAACATCTCAAAGATCACTTAGTACAGTGCTCATAAAATTTTGATGTGTATAAGAACCGCATGGTGATCTTGTCAGAATGCAGATTTTCATTCAGTAGGTCTGGGACGGAACTCAAGAATCTGTATTTCTAATAAGTATCCCAGGTAATAACAATACTGCTGTCTGGGGACCACACTTTATGTGGCAAGGACTCAGTACAACTTAGGACTCTTAAAATAATGAATGTATAAAATGGTTCCATGTATGACTCTGAGAGTAAGAATCTGAATATCTTAGGTCATTTATTTTATTTTGAATGTAAAGATAGTTTTTACTTTGCATCAGCTGCGTGTGTTGAAGGCACAGGGGTCCTCTGCAGAACCTCAGTTGTGGGCTGTTGGGTTCTGCTACCATAAACAACAAACGCAATCAAGGAATATTGATAAATGTCTTTCATATATTATTTTTCCCTTTAGAGATTTTGCTTTGCCTAATACTTTGCTTTGCCTAAATATTCAGCTACCCTTTAGAGAAAATTCAATCTGGCAACTCGTTCTTGGCAGTCCTGAGAAATTATTTCCAGTAGAGAAGAGTTATGACTGGATGGCCTGAGAGAGGGCCTTACCTTACACGTATCTGCCAGGCCCGGCAGCCTCTCGGCAGCTGTACTCACTGTGAAATTCATCTTTGTCACAAATAGCAAATCACATGCTATGGAATATCACAATCTCATTATGAGATGTCATCTCACGGCACAAATACATTATTTTCACCAGATTTACAGAGAATGCAGCCCAAATCACCGCCAGCCTGTGATGGATGGGTCCTATCTGGATATATTTGGGTGCGTGATTTACACATGGCAAGACCCTGACAGGAGTGAACCGCAGCCAGCTCCAGAAGGGCTCTGAAGAAGGTTTCTCCTTCACGGTCTCTTAAACACAAAACCCAGTGGTTGGAAAATGTTGTGCCACCTACTTTAAGGGAAAGAAATAGGGTCAGCTCCGATAGCCTCCTTGTAACCCCTTTGTTTGCTTCTCACAAATTGTAATTTAGACCTCACAACAAGGAGACTTTGGTGGAATTCACGCATGATGTTACTGAATGGGCCCACAATAAAATATCTAGTATTAAATTCTATTCTACAGAAAAACTGTCATTTAACAAGGCATTGTATCCTATACAAGAAGAAGCAACATGCTGCAGTATTTTGGAATTTCTATGGTGATCAAATAATCTTAAAATGTAAGAGAATTGCATGTATTTTTTATTTATGGCTGCTTTATATTTTTGGAAAGTGAGAATCAAATCTCTTGAGGAGAAATGGAACAGCGTAAATATCTTAATGGAGAATATCGGTTTAAAAGAGATCTAAAAGAGCCTCATATCTTCTATTCAGTGCTTTAATCTCTTTCTTGCATTGTGATTGGCTAATCTCAGCTTGAATACCTGGGGTATTGGGAAGATCATCATTTCCAGAAAATTTTCTTTTTACTTCTGAAAAATGTGCACTGCAAGCAAGTTCTTATACATATTGAGTCTATGTCTCCTATTCCCACCCATTAGTACTGGTTGCAAGTCTCAAGGGCTCACAGAATAAGTCTACCTTCTCATCTTCCCAGCCTGCCACTCTCTAAATTCCACCTTCCACCAACAATATCTCTAATACTATATCAGTGAATGAAATTTTGCAGGTCCCAATGGAAAAGTTTAATTTTATGAAAGAATAGCATCATATTCACATTTAATTTTTAATTTTTTTTCAAATTCAATTGCATGTGCTTATCAGAGAGAGAAAAAGAGAGAGAACAGCAAATAAGAACAGCAAGCAAGAGAAAAAGCAATAACATCCTAAGTAATGTTGATGATTCTGTCTACCATTTTCCCCAGTAAGTATACACCCCAGGAGATGATGAGAATCTATTTTCTTTATTGGCTTAGTTCCAGGTGTCTCCCACAGTATATACAAATCACCGCACTGAGCATAATTTAAGTATTTTAGATGACTCTTTCTTTTTTTCTTTTTTTTTTGCTATGAAACATGGCACCTAAACATGAGCCAACTAGTTCATTTGGCTATCCACTAATAAATAGCAATCAGTTCCAACTTTGGAGAAAAAACTAACTGCAGTAGACTTATTGAGAGGCAATATGTTGGTCTTCAACATGGAGTCTTCCTAGGGAATTGTCTAGGAAAAATTTGCCTGTGTGTGAGTGGTGTACTGTGCCAAACTGAATTTAGTATCTGCTCCTTGTGTCTTTTCCCAAATGCACGGAAATTATTCCACGGTGTACAATATAGCTAATCTCTCAAGTTCTCTTTTTTAAAAGAAAATACACAGGTCTCCCTCACTTCAATCTGACAACGTTTGTGGTCTTAATAATTTGTATGGCTCGGCAGGAAAGAATATGTGATTAAAGCCTGTTTGACCTTGTGACTTGCTACAAGAAAAACAATAATGGCTCCTCCGATTTCTTAAAGACAGTAGTCATTAGTCAGATTTGGGGATGAGAGAAGCAAATCCATGCCTCATCAGCTAACCAAAGTAAGTACAGACCCTTAGTAAAGGAGAAGGGATTATGGTATTTTCTATGAGTTTACCTATTAGTAAATATATACATTAAGGCACCTACTTATATTTCTGTAGCAAATGATAATCACTGAATTATTTTCACATCAAGGAGTCTTATTAGTAACTATAGTCAGATGTGGTTTTATCAGAGTAAGCAAATAAATTTAAGCTGAGTGTATTAGTTTTGTATTGCTGCTATAACAAATTACCACAAATTTACTAACAAAACAACATAAACTTATTATTTCATAATTCTAGAATGTCAGAAGTCCAAAACAGGTCTCAGAGGTCAAAATCAAGGTATCAGCAGGGCTGTGTTCCTTCAAGAGGCTCTAGGGGAAAATCTGTTTTTTTGCTTTTCGCACCTTACAGAGATGGTCCACATTCCTTGGTTCGTGGCCTCCTTTCAACAATAGCATTGCTACATCCCCTGTTTCTCGCCACATGTCCTGTGACTCTGACTCTTCTGCCTCACTCTTATTAAGACCTTTGTGATTACACTGGGTTCACCAGATAATCCAGGATAATCTTCCCATCTCAAGATCCTTAATTTAATCGTGCCTGTAAAGTCCATTTTGTCATATAACTTATTCACAGGTTTGAGGATTAGAACGCGAACTTTTGCGAGGGGGCATTATTCAGCCTACCACACTAAGTTAAAGCAGATGGTATTCTGCATTTTCTAATATAAGGTGTATTTCCTGACCTATAAGGATGGTAGAGAGAGGAATGCTCAGTTGCCCTAGATTCTGGTCATAGCATCTCTCCCCCCACTGCCTAGCTGTGGGATTTGGGGTAAATCATTTTCAGGGCTGGGACTAAGGTGAGATGAGGCATCTAGGGCAAATGACTTAAGGTGGCACCCCCACCCAGGTGCCAGCATATATTTGCACAATGCTGAGAGTGAGTGCCTCCTTAAATTTCAAGCTCTAGGCACCTCACATGCCGCAACCTAGGCCCTACATCACTTTGTCTATCTATTTCTCAATGTTCTCATCGGTAAAATCAGGGTATAAAGTTAATGATTAATGGCCAGGTGTGGTGGCTCACACCTGTAATCCCAGATTTTGGGAGGCTGAGGCAGGATGATCGCTTGAGGCAAAGAGTTCAAGACCACCTGGGTAACATAGCCAGACCCCAACTCTACAAAAAATAAAAAACTTAGCTGGGCATGTTGGTGCACACCTGTAGTTGTCCTAGCTACTCAGGAGGCTGAGGTGAGGGGATCACTTGAGCCCAGGAGTTCGAGGCTGCAGTGAGCTATGATTATTCCACTACACTCTAGCCCAGGTGACAGAGTAAGACTCTGCCTCAAAATAAATAAAAGTACAATGCCACGCATACATTTATGACAGCTAAGATTTTTTTTAAGAGCATGAGGATAGAATAAGTGATACTTCCTATTTTTACCCAATTAATATAATAATTAATTTATGTAAACAAATTATAAAATATGTATGTTTATAAAGATAAATGTATTCGTTTAGGAACAGTTTTCATTCAGGTCACTGGTTCTTCGACATTGACTGCACATTGGAATCACCTGGGAAGCTTTACAACCTGCTGATGCTCAAGTCTCATCCCCAGAGAATCTCATTTAATTGGTGGAGGGTGCAGCCTAGACACTGGGATTTTTAAAACTCCCCAGCTGGCTCTAATGTGCAGCCAAGGTTGAGAACCACTGGTTAATGACTACTTTGAAAGCCTCAGAAATGTGTTTTGAATTGATTTAAATTTTATGAAGAGTAGAGAACACACTTTTCCTGTTTGCAGAATGTATTCCATAGAGTCAAAGTGATAGGCAAAATTCACAAATTCATATTGTGATTCATATATAAAACCTTTCTGTTAATAATAGGAAGTATCTAAACATTAAAATGCAAGTAAATGCTTATTTTTGACAACAAAAAAGTATTGTGGGAAGGTAAAAAAAAAAGAACAACCTTGTAAATTGTCTCCTCCTCTAAATTAAATTCTCTCTAATACAGCGGTTCTTAATCTTGGCCAAGGTAGTGGTTCCAGATCTTGAGTGTACATTAGAACCACATGGGGAGCTTTTAAAATTCCAGTATCCTGGCTACACCTCACATCAATTAAGTTAAAATCTCTGACGGGTGAAACCTAGCATCAGAACTTTTTTTGTCTCCCCAGTTGACTTCCATGTGCCAACAAAGCCAGAACCTATAATGTAATTTACTTAATCTCAAAATCAATACAACCAATATTTATTCAGAACCGGGCGCTTATTGTCAGGAATTGCAAAAAGATGCTCCTGGCCTCAAAGGCTCAGTCGAATGCAGGAGAAAAAACATGCTGACATATAGTTAATAAAGGTAAGAGCAAGATGCAGCAGGAGCATAGAGGAAGGCAAGCCTGCAACAACTCCTTTGACAGGCATGGGAGAGAGGAATAAACCAAGCAACGACAGGTTCAGCAAGGGATTTTGTGAAGGTGAGATCTGAACTTGCGTTCTGAGTCACGCACTTGTAAGAAGAAGGCATCTGGTATGTGCAAAGAACAGAGGCCTAAATGGAGGGAATCGACTATCTCGTGTAGGATTACTGATCCACTTTTCTGAGTTAGGATAGGATTATCCAAACAGTGCCTTATTGAATAAAGAGCATTTTAGCATTGAATAACTAACTCAAACACAATTCTTGAAATACTACTCAACAGTAAAAAGGACTGATCCATCAGTACACTCAAGGAGAAGGATGGATCTCAAGGCAATCATGCTGAGTAGAAAAAGCCAATCTCGAAACACCATATACTGTATGATGCCATTTATATAACATTCCTGAAATGACAGATTACAGAGATAGAGAACAGATTAGGGGTTCCAGGAGTTAAGGATGGGGCAAGGGAGAGGAGGGACTGGTGTGAAGATAAAGAGATAGAAAGAGGGAGATCACTGTAGCGATGGATTACTTCTACATCTTAATTGCAGTTGTTATATCAAGCTACACATGTGATAAAATGGCATAGAGCTATACACTCACATTGTACCAATGTCAATTTCCTGGTCTTAACATTGTGCTCTAGTCAAGTAGGATAAACCAATGGAGAAAACCAAGGGAAGGATACACTAGATCTATTTCTCTGTATACTACCTTTGTAACTTTGTAAAATTCATAATTATTTCAAAGTAAAAAAATTTTTTCTTAAAAATTGAAAATAAAATAAGATGAAATGGATTGTTACAGAAGAAACCCCACAATTCTAATATTACTATGACTCAAAATGCAGTTTAGAACCTTGAAAAGAGAAACAAAAAATTTCTTGGTTTTTCTTTTATTTCTTTATTCTTTCCTTCTCCTTTTCATCTTTCTTTCCTTTTTTTAATCTTCCTTCCTTTCTTTTAATTTCTTTTTTTCTCCTATTCTAATCTCCTTCCCTAAAATTACAGCTTGAAGAATACATTTTAAAATGATTCCATATAATAGAAAGAATAAAAGATAATAATTGAGGGCCCAAATGATAAAGAAAAGTTGGTGATGTTCCGATAAGTCTCTGTTGTTACTAGGCTACAAGCCCATTCTGAAAATTTAGCTTACAATTTACACAGCAGGATGTTTATATGTTGTTTTATTAATATACCATCTTAAGGCTAAAATAAGAACCAAATAACATCCCAATTATGACCACTTTGAGTTCTTTTCATCTAATGGTCATGTATTAACAACAAAGAATAAAATTTTGGAATAATAATGAAAAATTCAGCTTAGATTTTAGAGTGTAGAAAGTTTATATATTTATAAAGTTCATGACAGATTGATATTTTAAACTATTAATATGTTTTACTTATAATTTGTTCACATAACAGTAATAAAATGATTCTTTATGGCAAAAATTTCTATATTAACCTCCCTAATACATCTAATAAAGACAGACACCTCTGTTGCAGCTAAGTGTTCTTGAGAAATCATCTATCTTAAAAAAATCACATTTTCCTTTTGATTTCCATTTTAATAACAAAAATAAGTTTGTTCTAGCAGCTCTTGCTAGATTCCAATGCACAGTGAGAAGTGGGTTGAGGAGAAGGTCCCCCAAGAATACACAGGCTCAGGCTACAGTTTGGACTGAGGGGCTGATTAGGGATTCCCTGCTATCCACACTGGATGACTGATATTTCTGACAATAGACAGACACTGAAACTCAGAGGCCTCAGCACCTTTGCAATGAGATACCAGTGCTGTAAATAAATCATTCCTTGATCTTTAAATGTCATTTATATTTCCAAGTAAGAAACGCACCTACAATTATTGAAAAGGATAAATGGGACTTATTCAAGCAACAAAAATAAATGGAGATTTTTTCTTTTATAAAGAAAATTGTATACTTCAGAACATGTAAAAATATCTTGAATTGGAGAGAGTGTGAATAACCCTAAAGGAAAAAGAAGTAGCTAATTGTACTACAAAACGTAAGGAGATTATCACATACCTTAATGGTTATAGAGGTACCATGGACTTTTTTTTTTAACTGTTAGGGAAATCTGTATTTTTGCTGACTTACAAAAAATGGATAATGGAGTACAGGTTACTGAAAAGCTACTTTATGAAGTTCTTTCAACTCAAAGTGACCAAATAAAGCCAAACCATGAGAAATCTAGAAAACAAGTTGTGAATTTAAAGAGGCTGAGCCATGTTGAAAGCGAAATATAAAGTAGATGTGCCAAGAGCTACTTTCAAAAAATGAAACCCTAGAGCAAGTTTCAGATCCTGTGATGCATAGAGCAGCCCCTCGTGCGTGAAGAGGTCCCTTGTGTGTGAATTTCTTGCTGGCAGCAATATAATAGGATGCTATAGGGAACCATACAAGAGAGCTTGGAGAACCCAGAAGATAAACTCACTGTAGACCCTCTAGAACCTGATGGGGACTTTCCTTTCACCCTTCCTCTCGTTCTGTGCTGCCCATCTCTCCTTGCTCAATTACCTCAATTCTCTCTGGTCCTGATTTCAGCCAGTGCTCTCCTGTCTCTGGGCTTTCCCCACAGCAGGTGTTACCTTAGCTGGAAAGACTTCCTTCAGTCAGCATCTATTTGTTGAGCATCTGCTATATGCCAGGGACAGAGAAAAAGACAGGGTCTCTGTTTTGATAGAACTTAACTGTGAGAGAAACAGATAATAAACAAGTGAAAAATAATTAAACAAGACAATTTTGGATTCTAAGAGCTATGAGGGAAACCAGTAAGTAGTGTCATAGAGAGCAGAGAGGCAGGCTACTTGGGCAGAGAGGAAGATGAGACCATCTTTATGTATCTGGGTGGTCCAGTGTTGGGTGCATAAATATTTAGAATTGTTATAACTTCTTGCTGAATTAACCCCTTTATCATTATATAATGACATTCTTTTTCTCTTGTTACAGTTTTTGTCTTGAAATCTGTTTTATCTGATAGAAGTAAAACTACTCCTGCTCTTTTTTGGCTTCTATTTTCATGAAATATCTGTTTCCATCCCTTTATTTTCAGTCTATATGTGCACTTAGGGGTGAAGTGGTTTCCTGTAGACAATGTATGGCTGGGTCTTGTTTTTTTAATCCATTCAGCCACTCTATGTCTTTGCATTAGTGTCTTTAGTCCATTTAATTAAGTGATATTATTGATAAGTAATAACTTACTACTGCCATGTTGTTATTTGATTTCTGGTTGGTTTTTGGTCCACTCTTTCTTTCTTCTTTCCTTCCTGGCTTCCTTTCTTAAAAGTGATTTTCTCTGGTAGTGTATTCTAATTTCTTGCTTTTTATTTTTTGTGTATTTGTTGTAGGTGTTTGATTTGAGGTTACCATGAAGCTTGCAAAACACATTTTATAACCAATTATGTTAAATATATGACCACTTAACTCTGCTTACAATCAAAGAAACAAAGACAAATATAAAAGAAATTCTACACTTTAACTCTGTCCCTCTGTTTTTGAACTTTTTGTTGTTTCCATTTATATCTTTTTGTACCATCTCCCTAAAAGGTGTTGTAGTTTTTAGTTTTGACAAGTTTGCCTTTTTGTCTTCATATTCAAGATATAGATGGTTTATACATCAGAATTACAGCAACAGAGTATTCTGTGTTTATGTACTTACTATTACCAGTGATTTGTATGCTTTCTTGTTGGTTTCTTGTTGTTAATTAATGTTCTTTTCTTTCATATTGAATAACTCCTTTTAGCATTTCTTGTAGGACAAGTCTGGGTTGATGGAATTCCTCAGCTTTTGTTTGGGAAAGTCTTTATTTCTCCTTCATGTTCGAAGGATATTTTTGCAGGATATAATAATATTCTAGGTTTAAGGTCTTTATCTTTCAGCACTTTGAATGCCATGCCACTCTGTCCTGGCCTGTAAGGTTTCCACTGAGAAGTCTGCTGCCAGATGTACTGAAGCTCCTTTACATGTAATTTTTTTCTCTTTCCTTACTTCCCTTAGGACCTTTTCTGTGACCTTTGGGAGCTTTATTATTAAATGCCTTGACCTGGCCTTGTTTGGCCTAAATCTGCTTGGTGTTCTATTACCAACTTATACCTGAATATTGATATCTTTCTCTACATTTGGAAAGTTCTCTATTATTATTTCTTTGAATAAATTTTCTACCCCATTCTCTTTCTATCTCCTCTTTAAGACACTAATTCTTAGAGTTACCCTTTTGAGGCTATTTTCTAGATCTCATAGGCAGGCTTCATTTTTTAAAATTCTTTTTTCTCTTTTCTCTTCTGACTATGTATTTTCAAATAGCCTGTCTTCAAGCTCTCTAATTCTTTCTTTTGCTTGATCTGCTTGATCAATTCTGCTGCTGAGACTCTGATGCATTTCTCAGTTTGTCAATTGAATTTTTCATCTCCAGAATCTCTGCTTTTTTTATTATTATTATTTCAATCTTTTTGTTAAATTTCTCTGATAGGCTTCTGAATTCCTTCTCTGTGTTATCTTGAAGTTCATTGAGCTTCTTCAGGATAGCTATTTTGAATTCCTTGTCTGAAAGTTCACATAACTCCTTCACTCCAGGATTGGTTGTGGTACCTTCTTTAGCTCATTTTGTGAGGTCATGTTTTCCTGGAATTCTTGATACTTGTGGATGTTTGTTGATGTCTGGACATTGAAGAGATAGGTATTTATTTTATTCTTAACTGTTTGGACTTGTTTGAACTCATCCTTCTTGAGAAGGTTTTCCAGATATTCAAAAGGAATTGAGTGTTTTGATCTACGTCTTTGTTTATGGCAGCCGTATCAGCACTGATATGCCAACAGCAAACAAGTTGAACAACAAACCAAGAAGTAATCTCATTTATAATAGGTACAAATAAAATAAAATACCTAGGAATAAACTTAAACAAAGATGTGGAAGACCTCTACAATAAAAACTATAAAACGTTGATGAAAGAAGGTGAAGAGAACCCACAAAAAAATGAAAAAATATTCCATGCTCATGGATTGGAAGAATAAATATTGTTAAAATATTTATACCACCCAAAGCAATCTATAAATTCAATACAATCCTAATGAAAATACCAATGACACTCTTTACAGAAATAGAAAAAATAATCCAAAAACTTATATAGAACCACAGAAGACCCAGAATAGCCAAAGCCAACATGAGCAAAAATAATAAAACTGGAGGAATCACATTGCCTGATTTCAAATTATACTACAGAGCTGTAGTAACCAAAACAGGATGGTACTAGCAGAAAAACAGTCTCATATACCAATGGAATGGAATAGAGAATCCAGAAGTAAATCCACAGGTCTATAGTGAACTTATCTTCAACAAAGATGCCAAGAGCATACAGTGGGGGAAGGACAGTTTCTTCAATAAACAGTGCTGAGAAAACTGGATATCCATATGCAGAAGAATGAAACTAGACTCTTATCTCTCATCATATACAAAAATCAAATAAAAATGGATTAAAGACTTAAATCTAAGACCTGAAACTATAAAACTACTAAAAGAAAACTTTGGGGAAACACTTCAGGACATCAGTCTGAGTAAGGACTTCATGATTAATACCCCCAAAACACAGGCAACCAAAGCAACATTGAACAAATGGGATCACATCAAGCTAAAAAGCTTCTGCATAGCAAAGGTAACAATCAACAGAGTGAAGAGACAACCCACAGAATGGGAGAAAATATTTGCAAAATACCCATTTGACAAAAGATTAATAACTAGGATATATAAGGAGTTCCAACAACTCAATAGGAAAAAATCAAATAATCAAATTTAAAAATGGGCCAAAGATTTGAATAGACATTTCTCAAAAGAAGACATACAAATGGCCAACAAGTTTATGAAAAAATGCTAAACACCATTAGTCATCAGAGAAATGCAAATCAATATGACAATGAGGTATCATCTCATCCCAGTTAAAATGATTTTTATCAAAAGACAGGCAATAACAAATGCTGGTGAGAATGTGGAGAAAGGGGAATCCTCATACGTTGTTGATGGGAATGTAAATTAGTGCAACCACTATGGAGAAGAGTATGGAGGTTCTTTAAAAAACTAAAAATAGAACTATTACATGACCCAGCAATCCCACTGCTAGGTATATATCCAAAGGAAGGGAAAATAGTATATTGAAAATACATCTGCACTCCCATGTTTATTGCCACACTATTCACAATAGCTAAGATTTGGAATCAACCTAAGTGTCCATCAGTGGATGAATTGGATAAAGAAATTGTGGTACATATATGCAATGTAATATTATATAGTCACAAAAAAGAATGAAATCCTGTCATTTGCAACAACATGGATAGAATTGGAGAACTTTATATTAAGTGAAATAAACCAAGCACAGAAGGACAAATCTTGCATGTTCTCACTCATATGTGGGAACTAAATACTTTAAAAATTGGGGCCGGGCGCGGTGGTTCACGCCTGTAATGCTAGCACTCTGGGAGGTCGAGGCGGGCGGATTGTTTGAGCTCAGGAGTTCGAGACCGGCCTGAGCAAGAGTGAGACCCCATTTCTACCAAAAATAGATAGAAATTAATTGGTCAGCTAAAAATATATAGAAAAAATTAGCCGGGCATGGTGGCACATGCCTGTAGTCCCAGCTACTTGGGAGGCTGAGGCAGTAGGATTACTTGAGCTCAGGAGTCTGAGGTTGCTGTGAGCTGGGCTGACACCACGGCACTCACTCTAGCCAGGGCAACAAAGTGAGACTCTGTCTCAAAAAAAAAAAAATTTGATCTCATGGAGACAGGGTAGAATATGATTAGCAGAGGCTGGGAAGGGTAGCAGAGAGTGACAATAAAGTGGGGATGGGTAATGGATTAAAAAATATAGTTAGATAGATAGAATGAACAACATTTGATAGCACAACAAAGTGATTATAATCAACAATAAAGTAGGATGTATTTTAAAATAACTAAAATAGCGAAATTGGAATGTTCCTAACACAAAGAAGTGATGGATGACTGAGGTGATGAATACCCCAATTGTCCTTATTTGATTAATGCATATTGTATGCCTGTACTGAAACATCACATGTACCCTACAAATACATACAACTATTATGTACTCAAAATAATTAAAAATAAAATTAAAAAAATGAATTCCTGGTCCTTTATTGCAGAAGAAAAAAGCAAGGACCAGATAATTTGAAGAACTTTATCAAAATTGCATGGCTGGTTGAGACTGAGCTCATGTTTCCTGATAAGCTAGGCTACCTGGCTCTTAGAGATATCTAGACATCTTTGTACCTTTTGTTGCATATATAAATGTTTTGTTTCATAAGTACATATCTAGCTGCAATATGTGGATTTTGAAACAATTGCAAAGATGGGGAAACAATCCAAGTGCCCATCAATACATGAGTGGATTAATACATGGAGTACTACTCAGCCACAAAAAACAATGATGATCTAGCACCTCTTGTATTATCCTGGATAGAGCTGGAGCCCATTCTACTAAATGAAGTATCACAAGAATGGAAAAACAAGCAAGACATGTACTCACCATCGAATTGGTATTAACTGATCAACACTTAAGTGCACATATAGCAATAACATTCATGGGGTGTTGGGCAGATGGGAGGGAGGATGGGGGGATGGGTATATACACACCTAATGGGTATGGTGCACACCATATGGGGGATGGATATGCTTGAAGCTCTGACTCAGGTGGGGCAAAGGCAATATATGTAACCTAAACATTTGTACCCCCATAATATGTTGAAATAAAAAAAAGATGTATGAAGCTATTCTCTATATTTAGAATAGATGTATACTTTTCTCTAGTTGTGGGAGTAAAAAGGGTTGGATCCGGGGAATTTAGAGTCAGCCAGAGCTTTCTTGAATAAGTAGGAAGTCACCAAGTATGGGAAAGACTGATGGGAACCTGGGATATCTCTCTGTCTCTCTCTTTCTCTCTCTCTCTCTCTCCAGGTAGAAGGAAGACCTAACGATGTGGGGTAAAATGATGGACTAAGCACATGTCCTAAGAAAATAACTGACTTCAAAGACCAACCTCTCTCACCATCACATTCTGAGAGATAATGCTTCTGCATGGCACAACTCATTAAATGATGAGTTTAAGGTATAATGAAGTGAAAAGTAAATGGATGCAGGATTTTCTGTGGCCAAGATTTGATGAACATGGAAATGGAGGGTCTTCCAGGAAACAGAAACAAGAACAAAGGAGTGCATCTCTGTGGTTGGGGGGATTTGTGTTGTTGATGTTTGTTTTGTTTTCATTGCATTTCATCCAGGTCGCAGCTGGTAGCTGGTTCTTTCAGGTGGGAGTAAGATAAATTTTATATCTGTTGCACTGACTCCAACTTGTTTCTCAGGGCTATTATTGTGGGAACTGGGAGCGGGAAAGGCTTCCTTTACCCTATCCCTTCCATAAGGAGGAATCTTCAGGACCATAGCCGTCGTGTCCTCTCTCTGCTCTTTACTTACTTCTCCCCATGGAGGAGAGGGCATGTGTCTGACTGGTTGGGACTGAAGTGAATCTGCATAAGCCCTTTGTCTCTCCTTTTCCACACTGACATCTGATCTTTCTGCAGGAAGCATGCATTCTGCTCTACTTCCCCACGCCCTGACTTTTATAAAAGCAGGCATTCTCAGCAGAGCAGGGAGGGTGTGCTTAGTCTGTCTACTTCTGGGATTCAGTATTAGTAAGCGTTCTAGCCCATAAATAGAAAGTATGTTCTCTGACATCAGCCTCATTAGTAATAAAAATATTTTGACCTCTAGCCTACATTACTCATAAGCCTTATTTTTCCCTTGGTTTAGATACCAAGTGGACAAGAGGAGTGCTATTTGTTGGACCTCCCCAAACTTCAGCAACTGTATGTGGGATGTCAAGGAAACAGTCCTTTGGTCAAATTAGATTTTGTGTTAATGACTTGGGACCTCACAGGGCAGAATGCTTGACACCAGTCTACCAAGAATTGTTCAAGTCAGAAGACAACCAGTGTATTTTTTTATATATAACAAATGTTCTTATAAAAATAAAACATTCTGCTATTATTAGAGATTTATGTGCACTTAATATAATTAAAATATTTTCATCACAATGAAAATAAATTATCCTACTTGGATGGCTGTAAGTCTAAGAATAATGTCAGCTCTCCAATCAAGTCAGCCTTGCCGACACCTGTAAGATATGCTTCCTTCTGCCTCAATTCCTAAAATGCTTCTTTCATATCACTCGAGCTACTTACCACAAACAGCTTTCTATGGCAGCAGCTGTGAACGTGTCTTGTCTCCGTTTCTAGTGTTGTTAGCGCCTGCAGCCAAGGGACCTTATCTTACTCATGGCTGTGTGCTTTGCAGTATCTATTATAGAGACTTGCAATTTGTAGATAGCAAAGAAATGCAATTTTAAAATTTTAAAGGAAGCAGATCCTAAACTAAAAGGCTTAGAGTTGATGGCAAATCATATCAGGTAGCTTTCCTCTGCATAGCCATTTAATTACAATGGACATCAAGGACAGTCTTGAAAAGGAGAAGTTCCTGAAGAGCAGCCTTGGGAAGTTGAGAAAGGTAGGAAAAGGGAGATGTAGTGCCTCTTGTCCTGTGTTATCTCGTGTTTTTCATTATTTCTTAATCTCGATGGCCCATATTTCTCAGGCTCTTACATGCCATTAGCATAATGGAGGAAACCCCGACACACACACAAAATCCTCTCCTCTTCATCGCCATCCCCAAATGGCTATCTTAGGTGGACTTAGCATCCTTACCTATGTAGTCTCTTGCCCACGAAGTCCCTTGAGCTCCCTTGCTCTGCCACAGCTGGCTTGATCCTTGACCTGTGCTCCCACTGCCGTTCTCTCAGGGGTCCCAAAGCTGCATTCTCACGCTGCCACATGGTAAGGAGGTAATGAGATTCTCACAGAGATCGAGGAAATTGCACCACACTGCCTGAGTTCAAGGAAGGGATGCTTATGTTCGTTGTCTTCTGGAGAACTTTAGGAAAACAGTTCCTTCAGCTTCTGTATGGGAGTACCATCCTTTCTCCTCATCCCTTCTATTGCTAGATATGTGTGTAAACCTCTTCCTCCTTTTCTTTCAGAAGAAAAAATTCTCTCATGAAAACCTATACTTGGAGATCCCACTCACACCTCAACAGTGTCCCCAAAGTACTTAAGAATTCTTGCTCAGGGATTCATTGCTGCAGGCCTTATCCTACAGTGATTGGCTAAAGAAGCAGCTTGGAGCCTCAGAGGCCCCTGAGAAAGTCATTGTAATTAACCACGCACTTAGTCCAACTCTGAGCCTAGGGCTGAGACACTTGCCACTTCCTGTCTCATCTCGGAACTAGTGTAGGCAAGTCACTGCCCAGCTCCACGGCTGAGACCCAGCGGCAATGGGCCGGGACTTGATGAATGAGCATGAGGGTGTGGAAAAGAGCCCTGTGGTGAATGTGAACTTCATGGTCCCTCATTCTAGTCCCAGCTCTGCTGCTTTATCCACCTGACTTTGGAAAAGCAACTTTCTCTACCTGTTCCTCAGTTTTCCCATTCATCCATAAGGTGATTGGACCTGGTGATCACTTTAACATGCTAAGAATAAATGACAGCTTATATAATAGAAATACTAAATATTAATGTGTTGGCCCTGGTTTAGTCTTATTTGATCAACCAAACAGTTCCCGTATAATCCCATGCTCATTCATGTATTCAAAACTTGAGCCCAGTTAAGCTTACAAAATCCCAGGAATGCTAATGTCAGAAGTTCTGTTCATATCCTTTTAAGATCAAAAAATGGCTTGCTGGGTGCTCACCTGCTGCACAATGACAAAGCCAGGGGCTGACAATGAACTAAGTAGGAGCAACATTTATTTTTCCTGGTAGAACATCCAAACCTGTGGTGGAAATTCAGTAGCCAAGGAACTATTTCTGTCTTAAGACATGATCTTTTCCTTGGCTGAGAACTGAAGCGCTGGGTTTTTTCTGACACCCAGGGAAAGTCATATTGCAAAAGGAATAATAGGACTAGAGTTTGTGTTGCAAAGTAGCAAAAATCATTTGTTGACTTGAGCTACAGGAGGCTTATCCATTGCATAGTCCACACATGTGATAAATTGCATCCCTTCTCTCAGTGAGAAGCTGGGCTCAAATGCATAGCATTAATTTTATTGATTTACAGTTTGTACAAGATAAAAGTCATGTGATTGCATGGCTAACCCTGGTAATACTCCATGCTCCTTGGCAGGTTTTCTGACAGTTCTAAGAATTACTTTTTTCCCCTAGGCCACATTTTAAACAGTCGACTTCAGCATTTTCATAGGGGCTCGGGAATGCAAGAGATCTCAGGAGTTTTTTATGTTAACTCTCTTTCCCTGGTACAAGGATTCACACTTTCTTAAAACTTCTCATCTAAATATCATTCTAACTTAGGAGAACACATCTAAGTGTCAAGGAATCCATGAACTTTTGAGTTAATCCTTTCCATTTTTTGGATAGCTTCAATGATCAGAAAGTTATAAAGAATCATGAATCCAAAATGTCTTTCTACCCAGGCTCTAAAATGTTACCTTAACTTATAAACTCTTAGCCCAGCTTCTCACACATAGGAAGTATTGATAAATATTAAGTATGTTACAAGTATTATACTGAAATAATTCTCTGTAGTATAGTAAGAACATGGATGCTAAAACCAGGCTTGCCTAAGATGGAGTATAATTTTAGGAAAAGTATTATCTAAGCCTCAATTTTATCATCCATAAAATATGAATAATAATAGTTCCAACCTTATAGTATTGAGAGACTTAAATAAAATAATACAAGCCATGCACTTAGTACAGTAACTGACAATAAAGGCCCAAAATATTTAGCTATCGTTAATATTACCATTGATAATTATTTCTGACGATGTTCTCTTCAACTGAAAAACTGTCAGACACATACACTGAAAGGAGATAGACGAAATAACGTGTTGAAAGAGTTAATAATAGAAAATCTCCGTTCAATGGCAGGAACTCAGTGCATACCTCAATGTCTTGTGCATAACACTGTATTTGGTGTATGCTACATAAATATTTAAGTTGAACTGAACTAAACTTTCCCCTAATGAGGACATAGCAAGTGTAAATCAAAATATGTTTTCAAGACATTAGCATTCTCCCATTAAGCTTTCCTTGGAGACTATCTATGGTAAATGCATCAATTGACTGTTAAATCCTTTTGCACAAATTTTTTACCCTTTCTTCATTTTTACCCTTTCTTCATTTTTCTACATTTTTTGGGATATTGGACCTATTTTTGCTACTGCTTATGTAGATGGATATCACAGTCTATCATTTCTGTCAACCAACGGTCATACAATTGGAAAAGGCCTGTGACAGAAACTAAGACCTAGAGAGAGAGGGGAGGCAACATGTCCAAGATCACCCAGGTTTTTAGCAGTAGAGCTAGAACCAGAAAATTACTTCTGACTCCCAAGATAGAATTACCTTTATTCTACCATAGTATTAGTAGATACCAAGAGATTCATCAGTGCGTGGCATTTGGGCATGAGCTCTCTTCTGTGAGGATAGCTAGATGTACGGCCTCCCTTTATATTTGTTAGAAGCATTTAGAGATATCGGCTATCCTCCCCCCTCCACTTCACCCCCTCTCTCTGGCTATTTCCACAGATTTTCAACTGATTACCTTCTTAAATCATATCACTTATTTGGATGCGGGTGACAGAAAGCCAACTCAAACTAATTTAGGCAAAGGGCAATTATTGGGAAAGACTGTTACATGTCTTCCAGTACTAAAGGAAATGTTGACTTTGGAACTGAAAGAAGGTTTTGGGTTCATAGATCTTCTGCCCAGAGTACTGCCATTACCAATGACACCCAGTCTCTGTCTCTTTTGTTCTTAGTTTTAAATGAGAGAGAGAGAGAGAGAGAAAGAGAGAGAGAGAGAGAGAGAGAGAGAGAGAGGGAAAGCCAGCACAGCCCAGCTTGGGTCCAGTGTCTACCCTTGGACCAATTTGCTGCTGTGAATGTTGGAAGATTACTCCCTCCCCTGTGCATCAGGGGCTATATCTAGAGAACAGGGAATCATTGTGAGCAGAGCAGCTGCCCTATGAAGTGTGTACTACATTTCACTACATGTCTCTCCAAGTAGATTGTGCATTTCCAGAAGGCAGGGACCATGTCAACTTCATCTTTATACAATATTTTCAGATATGCTTTTCTTGCTTTGTATGTAGGGAACACCCAAGCACATTTGTGGACTTGGATTGTATTAGAGCCACAGTTTCTCTGGATCCAGGCCTACTGAACCAAGCTGAGGCAGCTATGGCATACAATTGTTAAATAATAAGAAGGGGACCTCTGCAATGGTTTTAGTCACTCAGAAAAACCTCACAAACAAGTAATACATCCTGGCTCCAAGAAAAAATATCCTAACTCTGCTTCCCTCCCAGCTCCCTGGGAAGACAGAGCCCCTCTTTCTCAGGCAGCCCCCCTACTGGAAGTGTCTCTTCCTGACAACCTGGAGCTTCCCCGCAGCTAAGTCTTCCGGTGGTTGAAATAGAGCCCTGCTGGGCTCAGGTCATTAGGCTTCTCATCTTTTCTCCTCGTATGACAGACATCAAGAGGACACATTCTCTTCTCCTGAGAAAAATCTCCAATTAAATATGCTCATTAAAGCCCTGTGATTCTCCTGCTTTCTTCAAATGCATGACAAAAATGAATCACTTTTTGCTGACCTGAAACCTGGCCAGGGAGTGGCTGCCCAGGCCAGGTGCAGGCTGCCTGCCAGGCCCCTGTGGGATACACGAGGCAGTTTCACTGTTAAATGCCAGACTGCTGCCACTGCCCGTCCAGCTGGCTCTCAGATGCAGGCGGGCAACCACATAGACAGCCCTGAACAAAACAGCACAGTTTACCCAGAATCAAAAGGATGATAAAAAACTAAGATAAAAATTAGTTCAAATCTGCCAAATTCAGCCCCTAACTGGTCTCATCCACATCGGCTTTTTAAGTACCGGCTGTGAGGCAGTGCAGCAGGAAGGACATGAGCCAGGAAGTCAGAACACAGGCCCTGCCACTGCGAGTGTGTAATCTCTCAGCCTCAGGTGCCTCATGTGAAAAGGGGATACTGTGAAGTTCTTATAAGTCACAGATTTTGTTTTAAGTTATGGTCCCGGCAAACTTTTTATGCCCCTGATACAACCACTACTATTAGCTAATATTTATAAAATATTTACTTTGTGTTAGACACTGTTATGTGCTTCATTTCTATGTATTAATTCGTTTAATCCTTGTAACAACCCTTTGAAGGGATCTGGTAATATTATTTTTCCTATTTTACAGATGAAGAAACTAAGATTTAGAAAGTAAAATAACTTGTTCAAGGTTATACCAGCCAGGAAATAACAGAGTTTCAGGACCCATGTTTTTCACCTTTATGGTACCCCAGTAATATCTCAGTTACCAAAACCAATATGGTGATGCTAAGCTTCCTCCTTGGCCTTTCTCTGCCCCAAACACTTGATTTCTCATTCTAAGTACATGGTATTATCTTCTTCAAACTGGTTCACTATTTCTGTACTAACTGATCACTCTGCAGGCCTTATCTCATTTAAAAATCAGCCCATCCTGCCTTCTAAAACCCATCAAATTGTAGCTAGTCTGTATTTGCTCTGATCTCCATTAATTCACCATCTACAATCTTCATTTGGCAATGAGTATGTTGCCTCATTAAATCATCTTTTTATTATTACCATTTAGCTCTTGACCATTATGTCCTTTCTCTCCAGCCAGATTTGCATATGTGGAAGACCAGGGCATGGATCATACTTCTTTCAACTAGACTTAACCCCTTGAACCGATTGGTAAATGTTAATTGGGCTTGGTGTAGCTTCTTCTGGAGCTTTAGCCTAAAGTATACTCCTTGTTAGTCAGCGTCTATATGGTTTTATGTGTCCTCTTTAGAAACTATGGAATTAGAATTGTCAGCCAGAAAGCCTGGCAGCCCCCTATGGCAAACATTCAGCTTCCACTGTGCAGGCAGAACTGGAAAACGGCACCCTGACCTATTCCTATGCTCCTATGCTAGCCCAGGTAAGTTACTTGTGCCAGAGCCTCATTATGTCTCCACACCACTGTGTGTCTGCTGGGATCAGGACAGCTTTTCTAGTGATGCCAGCCAAGAGAAAACAGCTGGCAAATGTGAAAAGGATGTTACCAGGCACCTGGCCCACTTAGATTAGCTTTCTGGGCCAGCTTCACATTTTGCGTCAAGGCGTATGTTGGGAGTAGGAAATTACTATATCTTCTCTCCTCTCCAAAAGCTGATCTATAGGTGCCAAGTTTATAATGGTCATCTGTTGGGCTGTCTGTCCACAGCACCTGCAGTTCAAACAACTAAATCCAGAGGTTGTCAAGATCTTGGCACTCCCAGAGTACAATGCCAATGCCAAGAGCTGAGGGAGTGATAAATGTCCAAATTGTCTTGTTACCTCTTCTTGGAAGTTCCAACACCCAAATGCTGAAGGAAAAATGAAAGTTATTCCAGGTGCATTGTGTTTTACAAACATCATGTATTTCAGCAAATAGAGGAGATACAAAATGATTCAACGAATTGTGAGGAACTCAATGATTTTCTGAAGGGATGATGCCCTTTTATTGTGTCCACTATACTGAGTAATTCATGACCCTCAATGTGCTTTTAATAGCCAGCTGATTCCATTTCATTGACAACAAGGCAAGATAAACCAATTTTGGCTACAGCAAGAAGAGAAAATTCGAACCATAGTTTTTAAATTTTTCCCCTTCTAAATGTAAATTAAAGCCAAAAGGAGATATCTTCTTACCCATGTCAGAATGGCCATTATTAAAAAGTCAAAAAACAAGAGATGTTGGCCCAGATGTGTGAAAAGGGAATGCTTACATGCTTTTGGTGAAAATGTAAATTAGTACAACCTCTATGGAAATCAGTCTGGAGATTTCTTTCCCTTTTTTTTTTTTTTGAGACATAGTCTCACTGTGTTGCTCGGGCTAGAGTGCCGTGGCGTCATTCTAGCTCACAGCAACCTCAAACTCCTG
>CAUYSK010119284.1:0-104595 GCA_963575035.1 Avahi laniger
GTATATGCATGCACAAAGAGTGCAATGTGCACCACCCAAATGATGGACATATTTGAAACTCGGACTTAGGGAGGGAGGTGGGGGCAAGGGCAACATATGTAACAGAAACATCTGTACCCCCATAATATGCTGAAATAAAAAATTAAAAAAAAAAAAAAGAGGCTGCCTCCAGCAGGGAAAAGAACCAGAGGTAACCAAGGGAAAAGGGGAGGGCAGGGGAGCCAGCGCAGCGGACAGTTTAAGACAGTGCCTGCGTTCCACATTTAGACTTGGAGGCGTCTCTTTCTTTTGTCCTGTGCCCTTTGCTTAGCAAGTAGAAGTTATGGCTCTCCAATTCAAGGAACTCTTGGGGTACAGCACTTTGTGGGATAGAACAATCGAATTCCTCCTTCAAGGAGCTTTCAAATTTGCAGTGAAGATAAGGCTATCAGAAGGTGGGGAAAATCCTAAAATCCTAAAAACCTTGTAAGGAGTTGAAGAGGAGGAAGGAAAGAGAGGGATTAGGAAAGCTCTACTGAGGAAGGTGCTTTCAGGGGCCAAACCTTGAGGGCTGCGACCTGGGGAGTGGGCAGAAATGGGAAGGCAACAGAGACTGCATTAAAGAGAACTATCGTGGAACACTCGCTACGCCTGGACGGAGCGGAACACTTTTCATGTATTTGTCTCCTGCAGTCTTCACAATAGCTCTGTGAGCCCAAGTGCCATTAGCTTCTTTTAGATACAAAAACAAACAAACAAAAAAACTTTGTTTCATTAGAGACAAAAAAAAGAGGCATGATTAAGATCCTTAGAACAGCTAAACAACAAAAAGGTTATGGTACCCGCCCCATATATAATTCAAAATAAAAATAATACATAACACAATGCATTCACATGCATGCTAGAGTTAAAACATTAGCTTATTTTCAGAGTTTCTCATGACTCAATCCTGGGAAAGTTAATTGAAGGTGGATTTGCATTTAGTTTGAGTAGCCCTTGCTCTGCTGTGCCGTGAGGATGGGCTCTTTGCCAGCTTTCTGAATAAAATGACACTGCACCCTAGGGTGACAAGGCCAGTGAGCGGCAGAGAAAGGATTCGAACTTAGGTCCATCTGGCTTTTTAAGAATGTGACTTTTAATAGCACGGCTTTCCCAGTGAGCCGTCCCTGAGGAGCCTCAAGTCCTGTGTGTCTGCTGCCCTCAGGGGGGCCCTGTCCATCCCTTAGGAACAGTCACATAGGAGGAGAAAGAACAATTTATCAAGAGGCACATGGCTTCCTGGGACTCTGAAACTTTGTCACAGGGTTTTTAAGTGACATAGACCTCCTTTTATCTCTGTTGTATTGTTATGTGAGAAGAGCACATTGTTGCAGAGAAATGTAGCTCGACCCCGTTCTCTCCTAACAAAATGCTCCTATATTTATGTTTATAGATGTCCTCATATGTTTTCATGGTTACCTTGAGTACTGAAAGGAGAAAAGAAAAAAAAAATGGTAGGGGCGAAATGGCAGTTTCCTGGTGTAACGTAAGCAGAACGTAGGCCAGAGCACAGTCGCGGTGAATGAGTAGCCGCTGAATAAGGGAACATGGTTAAAAGACAACTGTGATTTGTTCAGGTGACGGGGCTCTGAGCAGTTCTGGTCTTGTATTCCTTTTGCTACTTGAATTTAGTTTTCTTCTCTAACATAAAATAACAAAACAAATAAAAGAGAATTCAAGTCTGTGGGTTCTTAGTTGTGCCAATAGGTGTTCAACCAACAATGACAGACATCGTAGCCGCAGAGACACCTCACTCAGGCCTCTCAACTCCCTTATGTGCCTCTATATAACTTTTTTTTGAGATGGAGTCTCACTGTGTTGGCAGGCTGACTTCGAACTCCTGGGCTCAAGTGACCCTCTCACCTTAGCCTCCCAAGTAGCTGGGACTGCAGGCATGCACCCCCATGCCCAGCTCCTCTCTGTGCTTCTAAATGAAAAATTGCTCACTCTGTTCTCATGGGCCACATGCTGGCAGTGACTGACAGTCCCTAACAGCACACCCCTCCCCCAGAAAACAGTAAAAAACATGGAGGGAGCCCTCTGGGAACTTCGCAAACCGCAATGTGCACACCACCTGTCTACAGAGAGCAGGCCTGGCCGCACCCGTGGAGATCGTTGTCTTTCATGATGGTGAGCCCAGTATTTTCAGATCTTCCAGTTCCAGAAATTCAGATTTATATGTGAGCATTCTTTGCTTTTAATGGTTGACATTAAATCATATCTGAAAAGATGCTATTCAGACCAAACTAGATCCATTTGCAACCACATGCCATTGTGCCTTGAGTGAGAAAGGGCCCAGTTGATTATTTTGACAGGAACTTAGGAAAGTTCTGGTGTATGGTGTACAGCTCTTGGGTAGGGTGCCATGTTGCATGGACGAGGTGGGGGTGTGTGTGGTAGTCAGGATGGGGAAAACTGAGCATATGTAAAAGACATCACAGAGTCACACACTGGGGAAGAAGGGGAGCTGTGGTCCCACAAGGAGACATTGGTGATTACTTTTGCTGCTTCTTCAGCTTTGCTGAGTGTCTGTCTTTCCCAGCTTTATAGTCTGTCTTAGACCAATTGTGAAAATTAAACTCTGGAGCTCAAACACTGAGAGGGTTGCTTCAATAAGGAGTGAAGTCATTCTCTCTCCAATCCACTTACACACATATAGCCCACACACCCCAGGCATGTAGAAACATGGAATGTTGTTTTGCTCTTTTAATTACTTACGAGTCAGAGATAGGAATGAACTGAAGTAAACCACAGTGCGTCATCACATGTTCTGAATTCCATAATTCAAATGCCTCCCACTAAGATTTGTCATTCTGCCTCTAGGCAGGACTGTTCTTAAATTGTCCTTGACATATGAGCACCTGTGGTACTCATTAAGCCCTCCTGGGAATAAGCTTTCCTTAGAAATACTCGGAAAGTATCTCTCTCTCAAAAATGAAATTCTCTATTTCCATCAAAAAGATGAAGGTATATCCTTCACTCTGCTATATCTTAAAGGACAAAAAAAAAAAATGTAGGTTAGCATGTAGGGAGTAGAATTAAGTCAGTGCCAGCAAGTATTCAAGAGGTGTGCCTTATATATAGCTCATGACTTAATATCAGCCAAACCCTCCTCTCTACTCTGTCTTCAGAAAAGGAGCACAGAATTCTGGAAGATCATACTCTATTAATTTTTGAACAGTGCTGGAAACTACTGCTTTTAAAACATTGAAATATTAAAAATTATTCTGTACTCAAAACAGATATTCTTATTTTAGAAAATGCTTCTTCACCAATTATCATAACATTCTTTTGCAAAGAGCTGGCTAAAAAGGAGTAAAGTTTTTTTCTGCATTGCAAGTCTGTCTTCTCTGTACTGGTTCAAGCCAATAACTCATTTTATGCAGGCACAAACCGAGAATTTTGAAATTTCTGAGTCATCATAGAAATAGCATATTCTCTCCATGATCCCGAAGACACATTTCTTGATAACACTTTGATTACCGTATCCCTAAATGGATATTTCTGGTACATTGTCTGTCTAGCAGCCATATATTCCCACCTATTTGTCTTGGTAATTTCAGGCTCCAGAAGAACATATGGGCCATATTCACAACTTCTACCATTTTCAGTGTTTATCTTTATTCAGTCAAATTTCCTAAGAGTTCTTTCCATTTCCCTTCTGTCTCTTCATTCTCTTCATTTTTCTTGAGTGCCATTCTCTTCATTTTTCTTGATCAGTAATTTATTTTTGTAAAGCTCCAGTTTTGAAGTCTGTGGGCTAGGCAAGCTCAGTGTTAAGAAAATGGCAGATCCACAGGCTAAAGTTTTATTCCTTACTCTGTCATTGTTTAACATTAATAATTCTTATAGGTCATTTAACACACCCGTGTCTTAAATTCCTCACTTTCCAAATGCAATGACAGCAGTTGCCTCCTACCAGCTTAGAGGGGCTACAGTGGCAATGAATAATGTACATGAATTATTTTGAGATTCTTTGGAAAAATCTTGAGTTCTTGACCTCACTGTGCCAACATCTCTGTTTGCAGCCTGTGCAAGTCACTTTGACTGTTTTTTACTTTGGTTTCTCCAACCGAACAATTGGAGTGCCAATTTCTTTATCTATTTCACAGAGATGCCTGAGTCTCAATAGGCAATTGTGATACTCAGAAAAGAATTTAAGGCAGTGTGGCCTTAGCTTTGGATTCCAAAAATAGTAGTGCACTATAGTTATCAATGGTCTGTATGTGCAGACATCTGTGTTTTGTGTTAATCACATGATCTTTCATAATCTTTTTACTGTCTCTGCAATGTGTTTATAATAAACGTGTATTTTTTTATGTAATCAAGCAAATAGACTTGGTGTTTGAAAAACCTAGTAAGAGGAAAAACCAGAATTTGAATCTAGTTTGTCTCATTTTTGAGTGTTTTTTTACCTCAGTAAATGATAGTTGGTATATTTTTACTAATTTATGTACATTTTCATAATTAGCCTTTAGTATAAAGATTTTAGAATATATAGCAATTTGAACTTCTGAATGTCACCTGTCTATACATTAAAGACAATAGTAACTTTAGAAATGACTTTAGTGACAAACAAAGTAGCCGAGTATGGTTTCTAATACAGATTTATGGAATGGATTGGTATGGTATGGTTTAAATCCAGATGCTACAAGGGAGTACACACCGTATCTACTCTATAGTGATAGAAAGCAGATCATCGGTTGCCAGAGGCCAGAGTTAGTTGAGGGTTTCTTTGAAAAAGGCACAAGGGAACACTTTGGGGTGATGGAAACATTCTGTGTCTTAATTGTGGTGGTGATGACACAGGTGTATGTATCTGTCAAAACCCATTAATCTTCAGCCACAAGTTGGGAACATTTTACTGTAGATAAATTATGCCTCAATGACCTGATTTTTTAAAATCCACTTGCTGTCTGATTGGGCAGATTACTTAACCTAAGTCTCATATTCCTTCTGTGTACATGGGGATGCTAATTGTGCCCACCTCAAAACTTTGGAGAAGTATTAAATAAGATAATGCATATAAGGAGCTTACTGTCGCCTTTGTCCCCAGTAAGCACTCACCATGTTTATTCAGCAAAAATGTGTCAGACAGTGTTCTCCGCAGTAGATAGGACAAAGTTTCTGCCCTTTACTGAGGGAGACAGACAATAAGCGGGTAGACAAAGAATTGACCAAGAGCCTGTCATTCAGCAGTGAGGCCTGTGAGGCCAGTAACACAGGGATGTGACAACGACTGAGGGTGGTGGCCATTTCTCTGAGAGGTTCCTGTGTGAGGAAATGTCATTTCAAATGAGACTCCCATAATATCAAGGAGACACCATGGGAACATCTGCAGGCAAGTGTTACAGGCAGAGGGAACAGAATGTGCAAAGGACCCCAGGTAGAAGCAATGCCCTGTTCAAGGGACCAAAGTTCTGTGGCGGAGAGGAGTAAAAGTTGAGTTTAGAAAGCCCAGCAGCAGGGCAATGGGAAGACGATAGAGAAAATTAATCGTGAATCATGTGATCTGATTTACATTTAAACAAATTTCTTAGGCTGTCGTGTAAAGTATGGACTCTAAAGGGGTGAGAGAAGCAACACGGAAACCAGGCTGGAGTAGATGCTGGGACTAGGGTGGTAGGAATAGAGATGGCGACATGCGCTCAGATTTGGGGTGTGTTTTGGAGTAGAGAAAATAGGACTGTCAACAGTATAGATGAGGTAAGGGATTAGGAAGTCAGTTTTTTGTTGATTTTTTTTGGCTTAAACAAGTAAGTATGAAATTGTTGCTATTTACTGCCTTGACATTCACTGATTATATTATAATAATTTTCACTTAAAAGCCATTTAGAGAGCTATTAAATATTATATCATAAAGAGTTTCTGGGCTAACTACTGATAGAGTGGGTGTGTGCTAAATTTTAGTTTGGGGTCAAACCTTAGCTTTAGGTCTTAAGCTCTCTATTAAGTAATTAAATGGTTGTGCTTGAACCATTTCTGAAATTGGAAGGACATTTGTGCTTGTGCGTGTGTGTGTGTGTGCATGTGCAAATGTGAATGAGTGTGCATGTATGTGTGTAATGTGTTATTGTGTCACTCCTGGAGCTTTACTTCCAGGACTGACATTCAAAGGGAGAGCCTAGAATTCCTTACCAATAGGGGTCTTGAAGTTGCCATCTGCTTACTTCATTTGAATCATCCTACACACACTCTACATAATGTTTATGGAGCTGAGATTTTGCCCAGCTGTGGTTCTCTCATTATTGTTGTATATTTCTAAAGCAACAAGACTTCCACCAGTCATCCCCAGTATCTCTGGACTGGCAGCTGGGAAAACGTCTAGGAGACTCCTATGTTTCCTTCCATAGCGTAGAATTCAATGGCTGGAGCTTAATTTTGGCTCTTTGGTAGAGAGGTTCAAACTCCACATCATAGAGGTTGATGAGTAGAACTTTCCCTCACACCTCTGCTTCCTTCCTCACTGGTTACTCTTCCTGCCTCCCTCTGCTTGGGTCCCTCTTGGAAAACCACTGGAAGTTTCACTCGATGTGAAGGACTACTCTGCGATAAATCCTTGAACCACATTCCCCAGTGGACAACTGACAGCCGATAAAACCTTTAAATCAATAATAAACAATTGTTGCCCACACTTGGACACACGCTACCTGCCAGTGCTTTATAGGAATTTTCTCTCTTAATCCTTCCAGCAAACTCAAAAGCTCTCTTGTACAAACTTGTAAAGCTCTTTTATTTTCCACTTCCAACAGTTGAGTACATAGGCTCAGAGAGTAAAGTAATTTGCCCAAGGCCACACAGCCAGTAAGTGACAGAATGGAGACTTCGATTCTGGTCTGTCTGGCTCCAGATTCCAACTTTATAACTAATAAGCTATAGGGCCTCAATCCATACAAACTTTTCAGTATGGGGTGCTACAGCAAGATTCCCCAGAATCTTGGCTGATTAGTATCTCGGGTGTTTACTAAATCAACTATTGTGATTCCGACCGTGAAGCTTAGAGAATAGCACCACAAACATGGTGGCTGTTGCCTTAGTGAAAGGCCAGATTTTCTGTTACTTAAATGAAAGGATCTGTTTGTTATGTTTTTGGCCTTTCATCAAGGCATGGAAAATAGCATCATCTTCCTTTTAGGACTCAAATTCCTTGATTTTATGTCAACTGGTATATTTTTTAAAAGTGCACCATTAGCCCATTGGTATTTAATCACTAAAAAAACCTGTCCATTAATACAATCATCAATACATTATTAACCATGAAATATTACATGCTCCAAATCTCAGTCAGACTGAATACTTAAAATATTTCCTGTCCCTATATGAGGAAATTCAGACATGTGATGTTCATCAAGTAAGTTCAAAAGAAGGCCTTGATGACTGACAAAAGCACAAAGACTATTTTTTAGATTTATGGGGCTTTACGTTCTGGCCAAAACTTGTGAGTGGAAACAACACACACACACACACACACACACACACACACACACACACATGCATGTGCATGTGAGAGAGAGAGAAAGAGAGACAAAGACACACACACAGATGGATAGAATGCATTCACGTGGTATTTCTGGCCTGTTTGAGAGCAGGAAATAATGCTAATACTGGAAATATATTTCAAAGCATGATCTCATGGGATTTCTGCCCCACTTTAGAGGAATAAAGCATTTGTTTTATATGCATAATCAAGCTTTGGAAGCTGGCACTAGAACCAGCCCCAAGAAATCCTGCAATTCTTCCATTGCTACTTGCAAACTTTATTTGCTGGAATTGGGAACCAAGAACTATTCACCCTCCTATAACAATTTACTATTCAGAGACTATGTCTTTATGTGACTCAGATGTACTTCATTCAAGTGATGGAAAAATGGAAGTCTGAATCACATATTGCTAACAAAATGATGCAGATGAATCTATTAAAGTATATCTCCTCACTTTTGTTTTTGACTTCCAATTGGCACTTTTTCTTGCCTCTCAGCTTTGAAACTCGAGAATAAAACGCCTCTGGAAACAAAGCAAAGCGAGCTGGAGTGTGTGTGTCATACAGAATACCGAGAGAGAGCTTTGTGCTGTTCACAGCTACAGCTGTCACCGATGTTTCATCTACAGTGAGGTCAGCCAGACAAAAAGACCCAGACAACACATTCAGTAGCATTTTTGTTCCCATATCAGTCTAAAAGGAGTAACTTCCTGTAGTGACTCCCAATTATGGCCATAGTGATTTTTCAGCACATCATTGGTTTGGATTAATTGCTGGTCATATGGGGGAGATCTTTCAGGCTCCTAAAATAAAATAAATGCAGCTTTCATTAATGATGTTAACCCAAAAGCTCCAGAGATAGATTCCTTAACTCTCCATGCTGGAACCTGATTGGTTTGCCTCCTACTCTGTTATTCAGGGTTTGATGATATAAATTATTGAGATCTTGTCTCTATTTTGCTGTCTTCCTTCTGAACCATTCCCCATTCTTTTTCACATCAAAGGACAAAATAGGATCAATCTTCTACTTTTAGGTACCTAAAGAACAGTCAATAAACTGAGGTTTAGGGATCATTCGACTCTCAATGCCATCCATCTTCTTCTAATTATTTGTGGCTTTTAAATGTAAAAGTTTTGCACATTTTTTCTTTCCATTCATATTAACCGTGGTATAAGCTAAATAAAAACAAATGAGGGAATTTTAGTCCTGATCTTCAAATTTCTTGATTTCAAAGACATGATTTGGAAAGAATTTTACTCTTTCTTGAAATATTTTATATGAAAAAGATGTTTATTTCTGATGATTAAACAAAATGGAGAGTGTCAACTTAATTTGTCCAATAGAATTTTTTTTTAAATGCTGAACCTCAGTTCGAATGGAGTTCAGTGTCTCCTCCATTTTCTTCCCAAAAGATTGCTTCATATTCTGTCTGCTTCCAGAATATTCCATTGTACAAAAAGTTCTAAGAGAAGGAATTGTGCACCGTACCAGGACCAATGCAAAACGGTATTTTTTTCCTTGTGTTACCATGTACCTTTCTCTATTACTCGTGTGGCTGTGCACTGAATGGAAAGAGGTAATACAGCCTTTGCAGACCTCAAAATCTATAATTAAGAACTACACCTGACAAGATTTTTTTCCTACTGACCAATAAATGTCACTTTTAAAAAGAATATTACAGGAAGAATGATTAAAAAAAAATAGGTGAAAGAGCAAAAATTTTTCCCTCTTTTCTTCATGCAGAACACAGAGAGGTTTTTTATTTGTTTTTATTCTTTTTTTTTCTGATAAATCCTTACAATGAGTACACTGTTGACTTGGCATGCAGATCAAAAGACTGACAGATTTAATTCATGTTTCTGTGCTATACAAACAATGACACGGACGAGCCAATCTGGGCTGCTTTCAGCAAGTAATTGAAGGTAGTGCAGACACAGACTTTAAAAGATCAGTGGCGCACAACTGAACTGTTTGACGAAAGGAGATCCGACAGCGCGTATTCTTTTTACTATTTCGTCGAGATTCCTCTTTGCCTGCCCTCTGCCCTGCCCTCACCCTCCTGGCATTAATAGCGACTGATAGCCCGTGCATTGTGTCAACAGAAACGGACACACACGCGCTACATACTGTAATAACTCGCTCATCTGCTGCTGGGTGAAGACATGAGCTCCAAGAGTGCACAGGAATAATCTGAAGACGTCTGGAAGTTAACCACAAGAAATCCATGTTTGCACGAGCTTCCACTGCACAGGCAGCTTTTGCTCCACGATGGGGGTGGTCTGGGTAATAAGGAAATAAATTCATCCACAGATGTATAAAGGATGACCCCACAGGATTTTGACATGACATTTTCTGTGGATCCAACTTGGTTGGAAACTACAGGCAGCATTTTTCTCCAGTAATTCGTATACTTGATGTATTTTTTTCCCCAAATTGCATGGTGCCAGCAATTTGGTTTTTAAATACAATAGTCTTTTGAAAAGTACTGAAGAAAATGAATAGAAAATCACCCGCATCATAGCAAATTATCCCAGGTCAACACATAATACCTTCATTTTCCAGATGTCTCAATTCAGGCAGCTACTTTGGGCATTTTTGTCTAAGGATGCTTGTAAGTATTCCAAGTTTAATATAATAATACATTTTCTGTTGTGTATTACCGTAGGCTAACATCATTGTATGCGTATCTTCCGCATTAAGGTTCCAAAAGAAATGGATTTAGATAGATGTAGCCAGAGGTAATGCTTTTGCCTGAATATTTCAAATGAATTCTTTGTTCACAATCCTTGCCTTTTCTGTAGGGTCATAGATAATTTCTCATGATTCCTCCTCAATTATAAAACTATAATTGTTTTATACCAAAAGATTTTAAAATATAACTTCCAAGATTTTTTAATGCCTAGAGTTTGGAAATTGTCTATCCCATGATAATTAATTGACAAATTGGTTTAAGAATATTGGGTTTTGCTTATGACTGACTTAAAAAGATTTACATAAATAATGCTAGTTAAATGTAGAAGAATTAGAATTTTCAAATAAGCAAATACAACAAAAAGTATCTATACTACTTTCACCTCAGAATGGTTGTTAATATTATTATCACTTGGGTCTTATCCTTTCAAACTTTAAAAAATAATATTACACCCATTCTTTTAGAAAATAAATAGGAACCTTGATCATTAATCATTGTAGGACTGTATGTATATATATAATTTAATTTTTTCTTCCATGGAGCTGTACAGAGTGATTTGCTTGTTAAGTCGTTTTCTGTACATTGAGTTTCTTCTGTGGATTTCTTAGAATCTTGAGTTTTTGAGTAGGAATGTTCAGCCTATGCATATCTGTTATAAGTTAGGAAATGGTTAAGTGATATTTCCAGAATCATATGGACTCCTTAGTAGCGAGAAGAGAAATTGACAAGAAAAGTGACCCTAAAAACTTGAACATAAAAGGGAAATATTTGATAACTATGGATGTGAGGGACAGCCAAAGAAATTAAGCATGTTTAGTCTGGAGAAAGAGCTTAAGAGAAATTTGGTAACTGTATTTTTATTTGAATAGTTGCCATGCGGTGTTCTTTATGAGTGCTATCTTAGTCAGTTCTGACTGCTATTACAAAAATCACAGTTCTGGAGGCTGGAAATTTCAGATTAGGTGCTGGCATGGTTGACTAAATACCATCACTGTTGGAGATTAGAGTTTCAACATACGAATTTGGGGGCAGGGGTGCATAAACTTTTAGTCCATAGCAAGTATTCTAGAGAAAAGAAAAATGAAAGTAGACTACAGGGTAGAAATTACCACAGAGGCAACTTGAGATCCTATTGAAAAGGAAGAAGGGGTCAGCAATCAGAAATATTCAACAGTGGTATCTATCACCTGCATTTAACACATTAACTGCCATGTGAGTTGTATTTAACTCATGCTAGTTTTGAGCTCAGGGTATCATGAAGCATATGTAACTCATATATCTCTTCACCTTGGGAGCCGTGTGAACTATTTTTCAAGTTGCATATAACTCATGCACAGAAAACAATACAAAATAAATTTTTTCATTAAATTGGAAAGGATCATTTTGTTTTTGAAGTTTTTATTCTATTTTCTTAATAAAACATCATGGCCCAAGGGAAAAAAGTTTTTTTTTCTAGTGTGGCAGTCCATGTGTTAAAGTACTGAACCGCTAGTCATTGAAGGTGACTGGGAGGTGCTGAACAGCTGTCAGTCAGGATTGCTGCATGAGGGTTTGCTGCCTGGGAAAAAACGTTAGACTATGTGAGAAACCCCCTCCTTCTCCAGGACCGCCGGATTTCCTTCATGCCAGGCAGTCCAAAGGGCCCAACTCTGTAAGAATAAGTTTGTGTGTACACATCATGTTGAAACCTAAATGACAACTGCATACAAACTATGAGCAGAAACAAAATCAATTCTGATTAATATGGCGGTTTGGATAAAACTTCCAGTTATAAAGATATCAGCAGCTCTTTCGCTATGCCAGATGTAAGGGGTATTTTTAATTCTAGAAATGTAGAATTTATAAGCTTCAAAGTCCTCAATGGGAGTTGTCAGAATATGGTATGAATTCAGTATCCTTCCTCAGAAAGGGACATCATAAGGAAGCCTAAGGAAACAGGGAATTGTGTGTAACACACTTGATTAAATGAACTGTGTTCATTTCTTTTTGTGCAAAGTCTAATCAGCTAGTCTGTATATGAAAGCATTGCAATAATAGAGTCTAGAAACAAGCAAATATAAATCACCACTTTGGCAACAAACCAAACTGATAGGGATTAAACTATAGAGATAATTCTTAGATAGTAGAGTAATAGCATAGCTCAAGATGACTCTATGTTATTCCAGAGACAGAATGGGGTTCAGTATTATCCCTAAACACTGTGCAGTATCTGCAAAGGTGAGATGATTATTATAAATCAGGATGCTACAAAGAGAAGAAAAGAGCTGTAGCTAGAGACAGATGCTCCAATTAGCAAGATATCCATTTCCAAATTATTATGTTTTCAAATAAATTCTGACATGCAATTTTGGAACATTGGAAAATAATACCAAACCAGCCCAAGTAGAAACAGGAAGTAAATCTTGGCAGAGCTGCATGTCCTCAGCATATTACTAATAATTCAATACATTGCTGAGAAGGGGGTGGTGAACAGAATGATTTTCAAAACCAGCCTTTAACTTGAGATGGTTTTCCCAAACTTGGAGTTATAAATCAAAACTGGCAAAGTAGGGGAAAAAAAAAATCCTGTAATTACTAAAGTGGATAGTTCAACCAGATAGGTTTCTTTTTTTCCATAGATTTAGAGGGTACAAGTGTTTTTTGTTACACGGATGAATTGCATAATGCTGAAATCAGGGCTTTTAGTATACCCATCACCAGAATAGTGTACATTGTACCCTATAGGTAGATTTTTATCCCTCAACCCTCCACCTTCCCCCTTTTTAGTATTCAATGTCCATTACCCCACTTTATGAGCATATAGACCCCTCGTTTAGCTCCCATTTATAAGTAGGAACATGTTCAACCAAATAGTTTAAATTGATCTATAAGGACCCTCATGTTCCAAAGTATCAAACACAGCTGAAAAGTCTTATGAGCTTAATTTTACCTCCTGGTACATAGTATGAATCATCACACATCTCAGAAAATCTATGCTTTTCCTACAGGCAGCCATAAAATTCTGTTTTCTTTTCAGTAAGTCCATTCATGCTATATAGTTGGGACAAGTGTAAGCCCATAAAAATATTAACCGCACCCCCACCCTCTCCAAAGCCCAATATATAAAAACCAGTTTTCCACAGAATGAGGGAACGTGGAGATGCATGTGTTGACTTCAGAAAGCTGCTTTCTTAATAACAGGGAAAGAGAGGAGTAGGGTGGTGTGATCCATATTTGACCTATGCCAGAATCAGCTGTATCGCTTCCTACTGAAGCGGTTTTCTAGGCTCATCCCAGCCCTATGAAATCAGATTCTGTGTGGGTTGCACCTTAATTTTTAGATATTCTCACTAGGGATTTTATTGCATTGACGATTTTGCGTATCATTGGCTTTAGGAGAAGTGTAAGTGTTCTCTTCTCTAGCACTGTCCATAACCTCTCGAATTTGTGGGTGCTGTAAAATCGGCATTAACGAATGAGTGCTGGGAGTGGAAAAAAAAATAAAGCCAAGGGAGATGAGATGAGGAGGAAAAACATGAAGGATGACAAGTTTGAAGATCAAATAATGTGAAGCCTGAATGTCTGTGTGTAGACTAATGTATGACATATGCAGACATAAGCTATTGAAATGGAAAGCAATGGTTTGGGGATAGAGTGAGAGAAGGCTATAAAATGGCTGTGTTCTTAAGCTGTCATTTATGTCAGCCCATTGCTTGTCACTGGAAATAAGCTGAGAATCCCCTTTGTATAACACAGCGATGAATCTTGGAAATTCTTACAAGAATGTTTAAGTGCTATTTGAAACTCAGATGAATCTTTTCCCTGTGAGTTTAGCGTATACAGCTGTTGCCAATGTGACACTAGTATGATGCTTTATGCCAGGCAATATTCAAAACCCTTTAGATGTATTATCTCAATTAATCTTCACACTACTTTCCTGAGGGAGACGCTGTTAGTCCTGTTTTACAGATAGGGCACTAAGGCCCAGAGATGTTGAATACTTTTTCAAAGTTTCAGTTACTCAGCAGCAGGGCCAGGTTTTAAACACAGAACACTGACTTCAGAGCCCATGCCTTAAGCCAGAATGTTCTTCTGCCTCACACTCTGGGATTGCATTATATAACAGGAGTCAGCAAACTTTTTCTATAAAAGGCCAGATAGTAAATATTTTCGGTTTTGTAAGCGATAAAATCTCTGCCATTACAGCATGAAAATCAGAGACAAACTGTAAATGAATGGGCGTGGCTGTGTTCCAGTAAAATGTTATTTATAAAACAGATGGCAGGCTGTGGTTTGCAGACCCTTGTTGTATACTGTTTTAAAAATTTCTACTCTTCATGATGATATAAAAAAAAATGCATGTTTCTATTTATAAGGTAAGACTTCTGTGAAGCAAAGATTTTGTATTCTCTACTGGTGTATTGGAAAATTCTGCCCTGGCTTTCTGCTAAGAGGCAAAAGTGCATGTGTTTAGAGGAGACTTCAGAAGTGGTGATGGGCTTGCTTTGAGATGATCATCCTGCTTCACCTGTAACCAGAAACGTGGATTAATGAAACTACTGGTTGGGGTCAGGGGTGGAGCTTTCTAGATTTTACACTTGAAGAGTGTAACTCACCTGGGAAAGGATCTCACCTGTGATCCAAGCTTCTTTATCTCCATGCTTTAATCCAGTGGAATTTCCAAACCAGACAGGATCAGTGACTCCGAGGGCTTTAGTGTGTGTGCTGTAAGTTTTTCGCTTTGCAAACATGTATTCCAGCTGAATATGGTTTGAAAACATTCGCTTCCTATTTCATCACAATGAGGGGACCTTTCGAGTCTAAACTCTTTCAGATGGCCTGTTAATGAGTGACTTGCAAATAATAAATATTATTGACAGCGGCTTTTGGAATGCTCTAAACTCTCCACAGTTTTGTTTTTCTCCATCTGTGGATGGGGACTATGACAGGTGCCATACTTCACAAAACTGGGAAGATTGAATGAAAAGAGAGATACCGAAAATCGCTGATAAATTCAGAGGGTTGAAACATTGACTCTTGTTGGCAAGGGTGTTGTTTAAATTGTTCGGGATCGGGTGATTACATCCACTGCTTATGTGTATACCTGGCTTGGTAAATTGATGGCAACAAAGTAGAATTCCCACTATAAGACAGCACTGGACAGTAATTTCAACAGTTCATATAAAATTCATTTGTTGCAGTCATTGTAGAACACACAGGAGCTGTTTGAGGGTAAATCAATATACATTGTAAAATGGAAGTGAAGGCATTTGGATACACTGCAATGAAATATGGCAAGAGTGGATGTTGGCTTGGAATCCAAACACCTCACAGCGATAACTGGCACTTTTTTTTTTTTTTTGCTATTACCCATTTTTTGTTTGTTTTATAAAAAAGGTAAAAGAAAAGCTAAGTCATTATTCTAACAAAACTGAAAGAAGTTGAAGCTCTCCTCCTGTGAAGGGCGTTGATAGAGAGAATAATGTCTTTCCCTTGCTTTTTGCAGGCTTTGCATTTGGAAACTTTAGCATTTATATAGACCACAGCATGGACTATTCCAGTGGCCAAAAGCTATGTGGTGATACAGGATAGACTTTCACATAAAGGAAATAAAGCACATGGGTTCTACATAGTTCCTCAAGGTGCCCCAAAATTAAGTTCATAGCTAAGAACTTGAGGATTACTTATTTGATTTTTGAGCTCTTTTTCTTTTTTCTTTTGAAAGGAGTTTGGATTGATGAAGGTGAAGTAAGAATAATCAGCAAGAACAACATGCAGGGTAATACAGCCATGGTTGTTCAATGATAAACCTGCTAAAGTTCTAAATAAAATTCTAATTATTATTATTATTATGAATACTTTCCATTTACTAATCACTTACTCTGTGTCCTTATGTGATAAGGACATAAATTATTTTTTTTATCTCCATGATATCTCTATGAAGTAGGAGAATTTATTTTCCACATTTTTATAGATAAAGAAAATGGCCAGATGCACACAGGCTAGGAGGGGGGATTTTAACCCAGATCTATCTGAAACCAAAAAATATAGCACTTAATCACTAGTTAGAAAATGGTACAAGGATAACTGGGAAGTGAGCTTTGTTTATATAGAATTGTAACTAAGAAAATAGAGCTCATGAGTAACTTTGATGATATGATTAAAGAAGCGGGGAAGACAACATTTTTCTTTGGAAAAGAAACACAAGAGGTCACAGTGGGAGACATCTTCTCAGATGAGGTCCCCAAACCAGTATAAATGTCCCTCCCCTCTTCAGTCCTTCCCTGCCCACTTTATCAAAAGGAGCACCAAGGAGCACCTGCACATTACTTTTGCTCTCAGCATTCTGTTTGTTTTTAACCATATGAGCAGTCAGAATTTGAAATTATTCCATTTACATGTTTATTTGTTTCCTGTTAATTTCATCTCATGAGTACTGGTTCCCAGACTGCCTTAATCACCAGCATCTCCATAGTCCCAGGCACATATTAAGCATCCCAAACCCAATAGTAATACTCTTTATTGAGCACTTACTGTATGCTAGATGCTCTTCCAAACACTTTGACGTATAATTTCATTTAATCTTCACTGTGGCTGTTTGAGGGAGGTGTTCATGTCAGACCCAGTGGGAGCCTGGACAATGTTTGGTTCTTTCATCTGTCATTGTTCCTTTTCCTCCCCTGCTCTTCAGCTCCACTGCCTGCCATTTAAATGTTCTGTCTTCCTTAAGCCTATACCAAATTGTTATTTGTTTATTTGTCTTTGTTTACTTCTTTATTATATATTTTTATATGCTATATAACGTATTCTATTTAATACACACATAAACACGAACACACGTAGAGGTTTATCCTTTCTTTCCGGAAGCTGGACTATTCTTGTTGGACAAATCTCTGATAATAGCAGCCATAAAATGTAATACAAGTCACTTTTATATATGAACTAAAAAAGCGAATGAGTTCAGCTTCCAGAAAGGAATAACGTCTAGAAAAGGAAGGAATAAAATCTATTTAAATATCTCTCTATTGGATTTTTTGTTCCGTTTATATCCCTGAGCTTACGAAGAGTAGAAGTGAAATGCAAGATCCGGTCTCACCATTAAGAAGTTTATAACTTTTAAAGTTGTGAAGGTGTGGGCATTCTTGAGAAAAGTCTTTTGGGAAGATCAGCCACATTTATCTTGAAGTTTGCACACAGCTTTTAACGTACACTGTAAGTCAGCTCACTGGTTAATGGGATTTACAAAGAACCATAGTTTGCCAGCTTGGTAAATATGTGTCCCGAACAACTACTCAGTGTACAGGAAGGTGGGAAAAAAAACCTCAATGACTAACAGCAAATGTTTATTAAAATGTTATATTAGCTTAGAATAAAATGGGAAAGTAGGAGCTGAGCGGGACTCTACGTTAGAAGATTCAGGGGGGATAAGAAAGAAAGACAAAAATCAGCTAAACATTAGATGAAGCTGAATTTGCTCAAGTACAGAAGGTGAAATTATTAATAGAGTCTTGTTCATAGTAAATACCCAATAAACATTTGTTTCGACTGATTTGATTTCAAAAGCGCTTATGAGAAGTAATGGCCTCCCCCACCACCTACACGTCAGCACAAGTCTTTCACTCAAGCAGAAGGAAAGATTAGCTATTTATTTTTAATCATCCTTGAGAACAAGGCTCATGCAAGAGATCGTTTTATTCTCTTATCTTCCTTCACCACCCCACACTTCGACCATCATAAATCATTCTCTCTCCCTCCCTCTGTCCTCTGTTCATGGGACCTGTGACATCCGTGCCATATGGTTAAAAGAACAAAGTGAAGAGTCATTTTCTTTATCTGTTTCTGTAAACAGCCCAGGAACAGGAGACTGAATCTAGGAAAGTTTGTAGAGGAAAATGTATGATGTAGTTGAGTGGAGGTTGGCTAAAACAGGGGGCATGCCCAAAAGAAATTAGAAGTTTCACCATAAGGGACAGTGTAAAGGGAGAGTCTTGTTATTAAGAGACAATAATTATAATTTAAGATTTAAATTAGTCTGCTTTACTTTTTTTAAAGCTTATTTAAAGAGTACCAGTTAAAGGCATGGCCAACAACCTGTAAAAGGCATAAATCTGAGTTAAAACCTTCCTGTTGAAAAAGTTTAGGGGTTCTTGGTAGATGCTATGCCAAAAAGATACTCCACATCATGTGTCTGTCATGCTGAGATGAGAGAACCTCCTGGCATGGGCTTGCCCCACAAGAGCCAATCTCTCTGTCTTCCCAAGAAAGAAATCTGAAATGGCAGCTTTCGGAGGAGTTTGATTCAGTGGAATGTGAACAGTAGAACAAGAGGCGATATCTTTGATCACTGATTTCCAAATCATCTAAGCAGGGCTATAGAGATTTAATTGCTCAAATTGGCTGGAGAACAAATAGAAAAGTAGGCAGATGGTCACAGACCGTGTAGGACCACAAACCTGAACATTTGCCCCGAGGCACACACCCACTGCTCTGCACCATAGAACAGATGGAGGGACGTTAGTGGAGTAACTCCAAGGAGAAGATCTGACAAAGGGAAGCATTGCCTCTTGATAGCTGTGATCTCATGCGGGTTAGCTAGAATAATGTTTTTCCTTCTCTCCCCTCTCTCCCGTCCTCATCCTCCCTCTTCCTTACCACTCCCCCTTTCCCCTCCCTCTCTCTCTTCCTTTCCATCTCTCATTCCCTCTCCACCCAATCCGGAAGAGTTATCAAAGCTCTACAGTTCTGCAGTACACATCCGTGTTTGTCCCTCCATTCTTCCCAATTTGCCTCCCTCGCCTTCTTTTGAGGCTAGCAACAGAAAAGATCTGAGCACATTAGGCATGTTTAAGCTTGTAGTAAAATATTCTACTGTGTTTTGGAAATTGAACAGGGCCTAAAAGATATGTAGCTATATAACAAATACTTTGGAAAGAGTCAGAAAATGTGAGGCTAAGTGGATTCATAAATCAGGCATCTGCCAATGTTGCAATTTGGTTTTGGTGGATAATTATTGGAATGAGCATGTTTTCCTGAATCATTGCATCCTTCAATAGCCTGTGGAAGGAAATGCTGCTTTTTAAGGTGGGGGTAGTATTTTACTACTTTACTTTAGAACCTCTCTGATCCCAATCGGGAGAAAGAGATTGAGCTCACTTTTATTTTTTTTAAAACAAATTATTCCAATGGAAAATGAAGTTTATTCCTTCTTTGTTGGACAGAAGGGTTGGGAATTCCTTCCCTTGACTCTGTAATACTTTCTAGAGCATATGGCAGGGACCTCAGTAATTTCAGAATGTCTGAACTAGCGGGAACTTGAGAGACTCAGCCCAAGGGAGAGAGCACAGGCTACAAGGGCCTGGGTGCCTTGCCTGAGGATGACATGCTCTCAGAACGGAAAGAGTTTCAGATCTGAATCCTGCACTAGGAAAGGGTTCAGCCTGAGCTGGTGTTGTGCTCTCACATGAAATATCAACTTTCTCTCTGAGCCTCTGTGTCCTCCTGTGCAAAACAGGAGGTTCTAGTAAGGCTGCGGTGGTGATGAGCAATGAGCCTTGTAAATTTTCAAGTCCTATGCATACATGAAGTATGCAGATGAGAATTTCTAGGAAGTGATTGGATGAGAACTTCTAATCTCATTTTCTTTTTTTGTAGTTTTCTTCCTCCTGAGCAAAATCTGCTGGATTCACTACTGGAATTTAAAGGATTAAAAAATCCTCTGGGGGTCATGGACTTCCAGGAGAAGCTGACTCTCACAGTGGATTCTCACCTCAAAGAAACATATGCCTGTATACATGTGCACACACACATTTGGCAGGCATATGTAATTTCATGCTCTGCCTCTGTCAAATCCAACAGGGCACAGTGGAGTAAGTATGGACCCTAGAGATTGGCAGAGCTGGGGTCAAGTTTCAGCCCTGCTACTTGCCAGGTCCATGACCTTATATAAGTTGCTTAATATGTATGAGCTTCCGTTTAGTTTTTTCAACTCTCATGCGGAGATAACACCCACCTAACATATCTTGGTATGTGGCAGGCTTAAGTATTGAGTTTCTAATAAATGGTGCGAGTGATAGTTATTTTTACTATTTTTACTATTACCTATGTTTTCACATAGCCCTGAGGTTTTGACTTGGAATACACCTCACAAGATTCTGCTGTTATGGAAACCTTCAATGATATATGGATGAAAATGGCCCTAGGAAGATTTTCAACATTGTCAAATTGAGAAAAGAAAATTTTAACAAATATTTAAACCCCACCAGTGAAAATGTTCCCAACTTGGGAACACTGAGTAGCCATAACCACTAAAAATGTTTCTTCTGGAAAGGATAGATAAAAATGTACAACAGACTGACAAATGCAGCTGTAAATCTAATTTAACATTTTAAAGACAGAACTCTTGTCTCGGTAATGCCTATCATTTAGACTTTCATGGAGATATAAATTTGTGTTATAGTTAGGATAAAATATTTTGAAGTCAATTAGGCTAACATAAGGGTTGTATTAATGGGATATTTCACATTCTTGGCTTTGTCAGTTTCCTTGACGTTAGTATCTTTTCATTTCCCCTATGTTGAACATACCCTGGTTTATAGCAACCGCTCTTTCCGTATAGGCCATTTCTGTCTTGTTTTTCCTTTCAAATTGTTTCTTTTCCCAAGTTTCTGATGTTAGTCAGTGTAACATCTAGCATAATTTGGATTCCCCTTTTGCATTTGGTTTTTAACAATCACATCCAGATGTTGTTTTCATTATAGTCTGATTCTATTCAATAAAGTTTGAGTATTTCAGAATGTTTTACTATCAACAGCTTCCTTCACATTCCTTTCAGTTCACAGTGATTTAGATTTTCCCGTCATCTGTTTCCAACCCAGGGTCATAGCACTGAAAAGGACTTTAGAGGTCATTTAGTCCAGTCCTCTGTGTTAAGGATGAGGAAACTAAACCCTTGAGAGACTTTGTGACCAATGCTAGTAATATAGCCTGCATTTGGCAAATCTAAGAATGAACCATGAATCTCATTTTCCCTTGGCCATTCCAAGCTTGAGCACTACATTCCTGACCACTAGAATATTGTTAAACTAAAAAAAAAAAAAAAGTTTTCTCATTTATCAACTATATCCTAAATTCAACCCAGAAAGATATTTAGAAATCCATAAGAATGACTGCAAATTAGAGATGTTTCATTTTGACTTTTCTTTAAATATATAATTTTTAAAGCAAATCATTATTTTTGTGCCTCTGTATTTGGAACAAATTTATACTTTTTCAATTTCTATATTCTTTGGACATTTTAAAGAAAGAGGTCAGTTTTCAAGCAGTAATTCTCTGTTTAAGAAGTTTCCAAATGTAAAGTCTGAAAATGAGGAGTAGTAAAGTCATCAGTAGATCATAAGTCATTTAGGATTGTAGAGGCACGTGTAGGACTTCAATATTTTTCTCACTAGAAAAAGAAAAATTTAAAATCTAATTCATGTAGAAGGGAAAAAGCAAGAAGAACCAAACCTTTTATTAAACAAGACCAAAAAGAATATAATTTAGAAAATGTACTGTAAATGCTAGCACATAAAAATGTCCCCGTTTTAATCACAATCCACTTTCAATTTAACTGGTATTGAAATGAGGAATGCAAAAACAAGTTTAAAGGCTTCTTTTTTTTTTAAATGGGGTATCTGCCAACCACTAGCAATTGAGTAATTATTTTTCACCACAGGATACTTTTGGCTCATTGGAATGTGGCTTAAGATAATAATCAGAATCAAAGAAATTCTGATGTCGATGCAACATGGAATTTGGTCATGATGCTCTTTTCAGGAACATGTTAAACTTTATTTAGAGAAATGTGTTCCTATTCTGTTCTAGTAGGATGTACAGTGGGTGGGGAGAGGCTTCCTTTCTGTCACCAGCTGAAAAACTCCCAGAAGACTTTCATCTATAGGCTTAGAAGAGTCTGATTTAATCATTCATCCTTCAATTTCAAAGAAAACATCTTTTGCGCGTCCATCATATAAGGTGTACTGTGCTTGATACTAAGAATCAGAAGTTAATTCTGTTTAAATCGGTGTCACCCTCAAGTGTGTTTAGTGGAACACTAACTTTTTTTGAGAAAAATAATACAAATATGGAAATCTGCATAAAAACCAGTAATAATAGCAATATTTAGACATACCATGTACAAACACTATATTAAATTCTTTATGCATATTATTCATGTCGTTTCACTTAGTCCTCACAAAATCCCTATGAAGCAGGTATTATTATGCTGTATTTTTCAGAGGGGTCACTGAGGATTAAAAAATCTAAGGTGTTCCCGGTCTTATAGCTAATACATATTGAAGCTGAACTTGGAACACAATCTGATTTCACACTTGATACCTCCAATCTTGTGACACAACAGCGCCTCTCTAGGGGGCCTCGCCAATTATTACCCAGGATGGGCCAGTTTAGTTGAGGCTAGCTTTTAATGTTAAAGTTAAATTATTTATACTCATTGTGGGAATCACACCAGAGAAAATTTTAATGTAACTAAGATTTAATGTCTTGTAGGTGTCTTTTATTATATTGAGCACCTGGAATTGTGACAACTAATTTATATTAACAATTCAAGTTCTGTGATTCTTCTACCAAAAAGCTTGAGTGCCAAGGGGGGTTCACTGAAACATCTGGGCAGCTGAAGGCAAAAGGGTGGGTCATAGAATAGCACTTCAAGGTCCTTATCCCATGACTCACAGGATAGTTTTTAACACAAGGCGATGATGAAATTTCTAGGAGGTATGTATATTGAACTTGTTCTCCTTGTCTGTGCCACGGATATGCAATGTACTCTGAAGGACTAGGATGACGTGGGAACACTGGAGTTATGAAGCATCGATCTCTGGTTTGGTCGACCAAAACCATGTATTCTTCCAACATCACAAAATTCCAGCTCATTGAGCATATGTAACGAGGCAATACTTTAGAAATTGGTAGGGTTAAAGTTCTGCGATATGTAAGTTATGACTCAGACCTTGCACCATTGGTCTGGACCATGGCTTGTTCTGAACTATAGACACATTACCTTTTCAAGCAAATGGTAGTCTGTGAAATTTGAAAAAAAAATCGAACTAGTCTATTATTAGTTTCTTGCCTCTAAATTCAAGAAGCAGTACCAGTATGAGATTGGCCTGCTTGTAGTAAGGCAAGTCACAGTTATCAAAAGTGGTGGGCTGTATTTTATAGAATGATTTTGCATTTTTGCCATTCATATTATCTGATAAACAGCATGCCTATGGAAAAAAACCTTTTGTAATAACATAGCATATCCTCGGTCTTAGAGATTTATTTTGTATCTTCACATAATAAAGACGCTGAAGAGTCTTGCAGTCTTTTCTAACTCAGTGTTTCTCAGTCTTATTTGCCCACCTAATGCCATCTTCCAGTATTAACAGGGAGCATTAACTCTGCGAAAGATGGCAGTGTTCACGTGGGAAGAATCATACTGATACAAAATGTCTCTTTTCCCCATCTCCCACTGATTTCTTGTTTTTAAGTTTTTTCTTTTTTTCTTTTTCAAAATTTCAAACATACATAGAAAGGAAAGCATAATAAATTCTATATACCTATCACTTAGATATAACAACTATTTAGATTTTGCCATCCATTTCCTCTATTTTTGAGGTGATTTAAAGCAAACCCCAGACATCATAGTATCTTATCCTTAAAGCCTTTCAGTATGCTATCATAAAAAAATAAGGAATTTCCTTGCATATCCACCATGCCATTATCCCTTCTAACAAAATTAACAATACCTTTCTAATGGGGTCTAACACAGAGTTGATATTCATGTTTTCTAAATTGTTCCCCATATGTCCTTTTTTTTAAGTACATAATATAATGGCTTTCAGTATATTCACAGAGTTGTGCATCAGTCATCACGATCAGTTTTAGAACAATTTTATTACCACCTTCCTCATAGCCATCATCTTCAAATGTCCATATTCTCCGGAGCCTTAGGTAATCATTAATCTACTTTCTGTTTTCAGAGATTTGCCCGTTCTGGACATTTCATACAAATGAATTCATACAATATGTGGTCCTTTGTGTCTAGCTTCTTTCACTTCACATAAATGTTTTAAAGGTTTATCCATGTTGTAGTGTGTATCAGTACTGTGTTTCTTTTTATAGCCAAATAATATTTCATTGTATGGATATACTACATATTATTTATCTATTCACCAGTTGTTAAACATTTGGGCTGTTTCCACTTTCTCATGATTTTCTTAATTCTAAAAATTCTTTTTTATTATGAAAAATTTCAAATGTATGCAAAAAAAAAAAAAAGAGAGTATAATACAATCAGTCCTCAAGTAGTATCTCAAAGTTTCCACATTATCAACTCCTGGTCCATCTGGTTTCATCTATACTTCAGTACTCCCTTGCTTTCCAGATTATCTGAGGCAAATTTCAGACATCATATTGTTTTATCCACAAATATTTCAATATGTATTTGTAAATGATAAGACTTCCTTTTAAAAAAAAATCACATCACCATTATCACACCTAAAAATAAACAATTCCTTTACACCATCAATAAAGAGTTCACTGATGTCTTAATGTTCACCAAGATGTTTGTCTTCATGTTAGATCTTATTTACCTAGGGGCATTCTGAGATCTGGAAGAGACAAAATGGGCCAAGGCTCTATGAATTGGAGCATCAGTACCCAGTATAGCTAAGATGAGGGAAGTTAATGAAAGTGAGGGTTCCAGGTAAGATATAATCTGCTCTTTCAGACAAAATTTCTGGGACTCATTGATTTTTATCAATGTATGTTTATTTATGTTTTTTTTGTTTTCTTCCCTCCCTGGAGACAAATAATATGACTTGTCATTTAACTTGGGCTTTAAAGAGGTTTTTAAAAGCCTCTAAAACTTTTTTTGACTTACAAAAATTTGTGTTTATCTAGCTTATACAAATAAAAGAACTACACTTCTTCTACTCTTTCTACTGAATAGTTATAGTTTTTGAAAAAGTATATTTTGTCTCACAATAGAGTGATGAACTGGTGGCAAACTCAGAAAATGGGTGTATGTGTGTGTGTGTGGTGTGTGACCCAAATCAGTGTTCTCATCTCTCAGTTCTGTACCACTGATGGGTACAGTGTTAAAGTGAATACCAATGGCGGGAAAAGTGTGACATTGACTGGGTGTGGACCACCTGCAGCTAAGCAATAGGAGGATTTTGATCTAGAGCAGTGGTTCTTAAGCCTGTGTCCCTGGGTAAATTTTAGAAATACTTAACAACCCTTGAAGTAGCATGTAAACATTTGTGTGTTTGTTTAGATTTATGTGTCTTTTTGTTGTTGGTGGGGCTGTTTTTGAAGGTTTATAGCTTTCAACAATTTCTCTACAGAGTCTTTGGCTCTTCTCCTCTATAAGGTTACAAACCAGTCATTTGAGAGTTTAACAATAATAATTTTCCTATAATTTCTTGTCTAATCAGAAACTTCAAAAGGCCAGGTACAGATCAATATTTGTTGAATAGATGAGTGAGTATGTGAACAAATAGCTGAGTCTTTTACTTTACTCAAGTCTTTGAGATTTTGGTCAAATCAATCATTTATTGATTGTTCCATCACTAGTAACACCCTAAGTATTCAAGGGGGACCTTGGTGTAGGAAGAAGATTGTATGTTCCATGTGGGACTCAGCACTTCCAGAATTTCCATGTTCTTGTAGATCATTACTAATGTGGAAGTGCATGAGTGGGAGACTTTAGAGTCGAGTCTAGGGTTGCAGTTCAGTGGCTCTGTATCTGTATCTAAAGAGAATGCTGGAGATTATTTAAATTCAAATAAATAGAAGAAGTGTTTGGTATGATGGATACAGCATGGACCCATTCATCTACTTTCCATTAACCTTCTTAGAGAGATGACTATTGCTTGCAAATGTAAAGTATTTTGCTTTCTACTGAGCTAGAGACCTCAGAATACAGTCATACTCTGGAGTTGGCAATTCCTTTGAGATTGTGGCTATTTGTGTAATCCTGTGTTTTACTGATTCTGGCCTCTTCAGTCGTTAGGATGAAGGGAATTTCTATCTCCAAAACAAAATGTGATACCATTAAAGATAGTAGAAAATAGATGATATCAAGAGATTAACACTGGCCATCTTCAGGGGATTGACTGGACTTTTCACATTGACATTGACAATGCATCAGAACCATAATCCCTTTACCTGTTATCAATACTGATTGTGCCCAGGTGTCCAGCTTCTGGATGAAGCTGTTTACATAGTTGCAGAGGTCTTATTATATACAACATCATTGTGAGAGAAGATGTAACTGCAAATTAAGGCAGGGAGTGAAGACTGTCCGGTCTAATTCAAACCGTAGGGTAGTTTCATTACCTGAAGTCTCAGCATTTAATCAGAAGACTTACAGAACAAATGACCTGGGGTTTTTAAAGGCCCTTATGGATGGCTGGATAAATCTACACCTTATTTGACAAAGGCAGTTTGAAAACAAGGGAACAATCTTTCTTGAGTTCCTGCCTCAATTTGCATTTTGGAACCAAGAGAAGGAAAATTCATTTAAAATAGATTATCTGATGACAAGGAGTCAGACTTATGAAAAGAATATTTAAGCTTTATACTAACAAAAGGAAGAATAAAACACATTTCTTACTGGAGCATAATCTTTGTGAAATTAAACATGTATAATGATTATACTCCAAACATGTCAAGAAGCCTTGTAATAACAATGAGGTCATAAATGGAAAAGACAAGGAAAACATTACCTCATCAAAGGGAACATATACATACACATGCATATATAAGATAGCATATATGTGTATACAGTCACTTATATATACTTTAGAAATGTTTTTCCCTATTAAATTAACAGTTTTATTATATCATCATATAGGCAAGTAAGATTAATATTAGGGAAACATTATCTTCAAATTATTCCTGGATGGAATTAAGGTAAAATATTTAGTTTAGTTTGTCAGATGTCCAATAGATATCTTGATGAAATGATGATAAAATATGCCTTAACCCATTTTGGGGAAGTTCAGATTTTTCACTTTCTCTTGCAACTAAATTCAATCCCTAAAATTTTGCTTTCTGTTTATATTCATGTCTTCATGAATGCAGCTGTCCAGAAAAAGTATAACAGACACAGAAATCAAATCAAGTAGTGTGTTGGAAAAAACAGTTGATAAGGAGCTAGGCCTCCTAGATATTTATTCTCCCTCTATAGTTAAACTAGTAGTGTGACCTTGGGCAGGTAGCTTAATCCTTCTGAACCTGGATTATCTGAGCCAAACAGTAAATTAGTGTCCTTTTGGGTCTACTAAAAATTAAATTCTAAATTGTTCTGTGATCTAAATCAACATTGCCAATGTGGTTAATTCTAAGCTTCCAATCTCTTTAAATAGAGAATAATTTATGTGAATTACACAAAAAATTGATTCATCTCTTCTCCAATCCATCTTGCCTTTGAACATGCAGTCTTAGATTTTTAGTCTGTATGGTGGCATTGTGGGCCTATTTATTTTTGCAAAGACCTTTTACTCTGATGATTTGATAAGAAACAATATTTTTTTTCTGAAGGTATTGAGTTATTCCCTTGGTTTGTATTAGGGTAGATAAGTCCTTTGAGTTTTTAAATGAGTTTACATTTTCATTTCATCTCTTTGATTCAAGTTTGAAGGGATTCTATTTTGGCTATTTTATCTCTCTGCCCCTAGGAAAACCAGACTTTAAGTTATCCCCAAGGTATCACTGGCAGCCTTCCACACCATCTGCAATGTATAAATATATTCAGTTCTTCAGTATATCCCAACTTAGCTAGCTCTAGTAATTTTATATTATTGGGGTCTTTGCAGAAAAAGGCATTCATTCTCTACTGATTTATTCCTTACTGTTAGTCCTGAACTTTTGATTCAGCTGACAAGTAATCTAATAGAGAAACAAAACCCTAAAATGTTAGGGTTTTGTTTCAAAACCCAATGAGTTAAGTAACAGAAAGTTCTGGAGCCCATTTATTGTCTTTATTGCAGTTGACTGGCTGAATACATTTGAGCACCCTTGACCTATTTCAGATTTGAATTTAGGAGACTTAAGGCAGGTCAAATAATTCTCCATAAAGGGTACTTGTCTTTGGAATGCCTCACTTGATACAGCTTCCTGCTCACCTTCCCAACATGGTATCGGATTGGTTTCTTTGAATATTTCTTCTTTACTTAAAAACTCCTCTTTTCTTTTCCTATCACTGTAATAAAAGAATGCACACTTTCTTCTCACCATTACATGGTTCTAAAAATTTGTTTTTTAAACTTAAATATTAAATATATGGATTGGGGACTTTTGTGCATACAGTTGTATTTACACAAGAGCTCATATGTATAGAAATGCACAATCCCTATAGATACCCTCTTGTAGTGCGAGTTCTTGGTTAGGGAAGAAGCATAATGGAAAACAAGATTGAAGAAAACATTTACAATGGTAAGCGAGACAAGAGTTCTAATCTCAGCTCTCTCGTTACTAGTCATATGACCTTGAGAATGTCTTAACCTTATTCAGCATCAGTTTTTGTCTTCTGTACAATGAGACAGCTATTATAAAGACTAAATTATAGGAATCTGTAAAATTTACTGTGCAGGGTAGTTTTTCAAATAATAAGAAGTGATCACTTTAAAAAATCTCTTGTGTATTTAACACTGTGTTTGCCTTTGGATAGAATATAGAAAATGCACAAGGTGTTGCTGTCTTCAGTGGTTTACAATTTAGTTAAAGTTTGAAATTTTCTGAGATACATTGAGCAGACTTTATAACTCAATCACTCATTCTTTATTATTAACTCATTCACTCAATAAATGCTTCCTATATACCAAATACTATCCTTAGGGTCTAGGGGTAAATCAATGAGCAGAAGTACATAACTAGAGTCTATGAAAATACATAATTATAACTGACTTTTTTTTTTTTGCTAGACATGACATATTTGATATATTAGAGAGGTTATGAAGACATTCTGGCTCCAGTCAGTCTGTCTGGGCTCAAATCTCAACTCTATCAGGAACTATCTAGGTAATTCAGGGCAAGTTATTTTTAACTACTTTGAGCCCCAATTTACTCATTTGCAAAATGAGATAATAATCATATATACCTCTGTGTAAAGAGTAAATGAATTAGTATACATAAAGTACATAGAATAGTTTCCAGACACAAAGGACCAATAAAATGTTAATTTTATTATTATTGTTATTATTCACTATTTTCCAACTCTCACATTCTTAATTTTCCTTTGGGGAGCAATCTCTTCCCCATTCTCAGAGATTTGGGCTTCATGTGTACTGTGACTTAAGCTTAAGCTAATTAGCATAGCTCATTTTCCTCAGCCATGGTGATTGGTTGAGTTAGAACCAAAGCCAGTCAATCTTGTTCAATCAAAGTTCTTTCTAGGACTTTTGCTTGAGTGTCCAGGAAGATGCATGCTTTCTTTTTTCATAGAATTGAGCCAGAGTTGATATAATCCTAGAATTCCTGACAACCTTCTTGTTCCTATACAGAGCCAGATAAGGACACCATCATGGGAGAGGAGGACAGAAGGAAAAGCTGGGGAGAAACCAGACACCAATGATAACATAGAAGCTTCTAGATCAAACCATGCCAAAGACTTTACTACTGAATTTTTCAGTTATATGTGCCAGAAAATTACAATTTTCCTATCCCATTTTATTCTTATTGCTTGGCTAAGTTAGCCAGAGGTGGTTTCTGTTGCTTGCAATAAAGAAACCTAACTGATAAACAACTCAGTTACTTAGAGGTTGATGCAAGTTTCTGATTATGAAATATCTTTTCCTTCCTGTCTTTCTCTGTCTATCTAATGTAGTCATCTCATGCCATTTTATCAGCATTTGCAGAAGTTACCCTTTTGGGTGGAAACCTGTGATTTTTTTTTTTTTCTGGGACTAGAGCATTTCCTGAATCTACTTGAAGTGACCAAAATATAGTCAGGAAGAAATAACAAGGTAATGAAAGCCATAGATTGATTCAGTTATGGGAAAATGGTGTGCTTTGGTGCCTAGTGAAAAGAAGAATTGAATAGTATGAGTTTGCCAATGTTTATACAGCAGTATAAAAGTATATAGCATATGTATTTTAAAAAAACCACAACCGGATTAGAGAAGGACAATCAATTTGTCTGTGAAAATAAATATGTGGTTACAAATGTTGTCAAATACTATGAGGAAAATATTGGGTGCAAATGTTAAATAACTAGAACATCACCCAAAAATCAAAAGAAAGAAAGCCATCACTAATAGTAGAGCTGGTATTTACTGAGTGCTTAAGCATGTAAGTACTTGCCAATTACTATACCTTTGTAACCTAGCAATCCACTGAGCCCTGTCTTTTTACATTCACATAAAATTCACCTGACTTGTCATTCCACATATGGGAGTAAAACTCAAGGATTCCTCTTGATTTCTCCCCAAGTTCTTGGGATTAGAGACTTGGATCTCTCTGACTCTAATCATTTTCTTCCACTGAATTAGTTTTGTTTTGATTTTAATATCCATCTTTGAGCTTGTTGTCACTGCTTTGTCACCCCAACACCAGATTCCACTTTGGTCCCTTATCCTCCAAAGACTCAATGATACAAAATGAAATGGATGAGAGATTTGTACAAAAGTTGGATGTGGGCACAGAACTGAACCAGGTACATATAGCAGGGAGCAGTTTACATCGCATGATCGGATGGCGGATACCTTTAATAAGGACATGTCATTCATGGTCCAATAAAATTGTGGACCATTGTCCCTCCTGTATGTAGCCATGGTCTCCAAGCCTCTAGTCTGTTAGGCATCTTCTCCCCCCTCCACTCTGTGCACCTTCCTCTCCTGAGCTATCTGCTAAAAATTTATTATTTTATTTAATACTTACGACTGCCTTATGAACTAACTCTGTCATTAACGTTAGACAAATAAATTTGCACCAGTCAAATAACTTAGGCTTAGGAATTCCTAGTGCAGGTCGAGGCTAGGGAAATTCCTTGGTATATGTCAAATTCTGACAGAAGCAGCAAGAAGACCTGTACCTTTCTGACTTCTAGGTGAGCTGGTAGAAATTGAGGAAGAAGGTCTAGAGGAATGGGAAAAAGTGAAAATTATCAAAAATCTAAGACATTAAAAAGGAACCTTTGGAGTTTTTATCAAGTTTGATTTGTGGGTTTATAAGTAGAAGGAATTAATTAGCTGGGAAAATAATTCAAAAAATTCAAACCCTAGGAACAGATGCCAACAGATAGAAAGAAAATTCTTCTTCCTCTTTCGACTTCACCTTTTCTCTTCGTAGCAGAACCACAGCTTGTGAATTCCTTTTTTACAACTATGCAATCAAGGTTCATTGCTTTCTTATAAGGCAATTAGTTCTTATTTGTTTGAATGAATGTTCTATTATTTATAACGAAAGAATGGAATAACTTCCCCTACCAAATTTCTCCTCTCTACTGTTAAATCGTAACGTTCACGTCGGCTCCTTCAAGTTTATTCCCCAAATGGTGATCACAGCTGAGAGCTTATCTGTAATATTTATGATGATGATGGTAATAATGGGAAATATTTATTGAGCTTTTATTGTATGGCAGGCACTGGGGTTTACATATGCATTATCTCATTTAAGTCTCCCAGCAATCCTGTGCAGCAGATACTGTTATTATCTCCATTTTATAGTTGAGAAAAATAAAACAGACTCAGAACAGTTAAATGACATGCCCAAGATCACATCAAGCAAATAAATGGTCAGACTGTATTGGTGTCCTGAACATAAGCCTCTGATGATTTTTTTCCTTGGGTGTTTCATGGTCGCTTGAATACTTAGAGACATCATTGGATGCTTCACCGGTCAATTCTGTTGCAATTTGGCATTTCTATTACCAGTTGGTGAGCTGGTCACTACCAAATCTTTCTTTTCTATTTTATGACTAATGATTTCATTTTGAAGAAACGAGATGGATAAAAATACAAGGGGAAAAAAAGCTGTAACCACAAACACATCATCATAGAAATTTTAGAACTAAAAGTTTCCTTAAGGATGAATAATAAAACACGAAGAAATCTGGGGTCACAGAAATTCGACTGACTTGCTCAAGGTCAAACAGCTAGTTATATAATCACATTTTCCTTTGTCAAAGAAGTTAAGCATTTTAAGTAACTAATTTATTTTAACACTGAGAGATCTTTGTAAATCTTCCTGCATTATTTAGATAAATAATTCCCCACTAAAATTGTTTTTCAGTAATTTTGTTTGGCCATTTTAGTGTGTGTTCTTCATAATCTCTAACGCTGAATTTCTCATCAATTCAGCCCTCCAGATTTTATTAGGTTTTGCGTGCTCGGGAAATAACACCATCAAAGCAGAGTTATCTTCACATATGCAGGACAATTATATTGATATATCATGTGCTGTATTTTAATTTCAAAATTATTGCCTCATTGTTTTCTCCTGGAGACCAGTTTTATTTCTTTCTTTTTAGTGTTAAAGGTACAGCGACAAGTAATTCACCCTTTAAAAAAAGAAAAGGTTTGCTTAAAAAAAAAATGTAGCTAGAAAAATCTCCCACAGAGTGAATTCCCACCGTGTTATGGAGGATGTAAATTTAGCCCAGTGTGATCCAAACAATCGAGTTAGGAATTTTAATTTAATGGTTTGCTCCTTTGAATTGTTAGAGGCTCACCTCATTGTGCAAGTTGTGGTTGAATTGGAGAAAATTGAACTAAAATATGTTGCATTTGCCCCAATCAGGTTACTCTGGGAGGTCTGATTCACAGATTGAGTGCCAGACCAAAAAGAATGAATCAACATATCCAATAAGAGGTGGCTTAAATTATTTCACTTTAATAATAATGACTCTATTATCCCTCCATACTTTAGAATTTAAATATTTGGTTTTTGTGGTGGCTATATCTTCTTAGCTGTATTAACAGGCTTGAGGAATTATCTTATTTTCATTTCAGCATAACCCAGAGGCGCATGTTTTTGGTGTGTTGGTCAGAAACCTCAGTGCCTCACAGATTAGAGGGCTTGTGAATCAGTTCCTGCCCGACTGACTGACTTGGTTGTGGCAAATAAAATGCTGGAGAAGAAAAAATGTTGGAGGAAACAACAGACAAGAATAAGAATCAAGTATTTTTTTATGATATTTTAGGGAATAGTCCAATAGGCCAAATGGGTCTAGACGATCGTGGTTCAAGTTTGGATTTATAATTGTAAGATTTGGTAAAATGCAGCACTTTTCTTAGAAAGTAAGAAAATGTCTAAAAAGCCCATCAAGAGGAAAGTAACTTGGTTATAAACCTTTTACATGTTTACCTATAAAGAAAGAAATGTTAATAAAGTGAGCTTTTTGACAATAAAAAAAAAGGAGTTCTTACCACTTAGAGGCTTTAAAAGTTAGACTGGGTAGAGACCTTAAAGCCATATGCACTGTTCAATTTCATTTCAAATATATTGAGACTAAGGCTCGGAGATAGTGGGTCATGCCAGGGATCGCACTGGTACTGATGGAGTTAGTTTCCTTTCATGCCATGATGTCTCCTTGCTTTCTCCTGGGAGTGCTTATGTCTCAAATACCTGTCATTGCTCCTGGGTCCCTTTCCTTGAATTTAATGCTGGTGTTAGTTTATCATACACACCTCTGTCCATTTGAAAAACCATGGCCATGCCACACGTGGTGGCATAATTATTTCAACCACAAGTGCTGAAAGTACTGTGGCTCAGGATCTTTCTACCGTCCCAATGGTTCTATAAGCCTTTAAGCCCTTCCACAGACAGATCTAGCTCCTGCGTTATGGTAATTGAGTCCTTTTTACCATGTAAGATGACGTAGTCACAGGTTCCTGGGAGTAGGACGTGGATATCTTCTGGGAATCATTATTATATGTACCACTCATGGCCAATCACTTGTTTTTTTTTTTTTAATTTATTTATTTTATTTCAGAATATTACAGAGGTACAAATGCTTTGGTTACATAAATTGCCTTTGCACCACCTAACAAGCATGCCAATCCCCCAGAAAGTGCATACCGCATCTGTTAGGTGTGAATTTACGCATCCTCTCCTCCTCCCTCCCACCTGCCTGACACCCTATGAATGTTACTTCCATATGTGCACATTAGAGTTGATCAATTATTACCAATTTAATGGTGAGTACATATGGTGTTTGTTTTTCCATTCTTATGATACTTCACTTAGTAGAATGGGATCCAGCACCATCCAGGAAAATACAAAGGTAGTTTTATTAATTCATTCATGTATTGATGGGCACTTGGGTTATTTGCATATCTTTGTGATTGTAAATTGTACTACTATAAACATTTGAGTGTAGATGTCTTTATTATAGAATGTCTTTTTTTCCTTTAGGTAGATACCCAGTAGTGGGATTGCTGGATCACATGGTAGTTCTACTTTTAGTTCTTTGAGGTATCTCCATGCTACTTTCCACAGAGGTTGTACTAAATTGCAGTCCCACCAGTAGTGTGTGAGTGTTCCTATCTCTCCTCATCCATGACAACATTTGTTGTTTTAGGACTTTTTGATAAAAGCCATTCTCATTAGAGTTAAGTGATATCTCATTGTGGTTTTGATTTGCATTTTCTTGATGATTAGAGATGTTGAGCATGTTTTCATATGTTTCTGGCCATTAGTCTATCTTCTTTTGAAAAGTTTCTGTTCATGTCTTTTGCCCAATCACTTGTTAACAGAAAAAGACCCGAATTCTATAAAATAATTCAAGGAGGTTTATTCTGAGCCAACTGTGTGATTGGCCCAGAGTACATGGTCTCAAGATGTCCTGAGAAAATGCGCCTGTGGTCACTGGGATACAATTTGGTTTTATACATTCATGGAGCTGGGAATTATACTTTAAGATCCTAAGTCAATACATGGAGGGTATACATCGATTTGGCCCGAAAAGGTGGAACATCTCTAATTGGGGTTGGGGAGGGCGGGCTTATAGCTTATAGGTGGGTTTAAAGATTCTTTGATTTGTAATTGGTTAAAGAAATGAAGCTTTGTCTAAAGGCTTGGAATGTTTTAACTTAAGATAAGGAAGTCTGTTAATCAGAGACAAGTCCCCAACATCCACCCAGACTCAAGTGATCCGTTAAGTAAATGAATGACCTGCAGGCATGGTTAAGCTTTGTCTTGCATAGCCTTAGGGCTGTTAATGAGTTACAAAAGATACCCCCAAGAAGGGAGGAGGGCATGAAGAGGCATGACTGACCTCCCTTCTCATGGCCAGCAACTCAGGTATTTCTGGGATTTCCTTGGCCAAGAGTGGACCCATTCAGTCAGCTGGGGTGGGTTAAGATTTTATTTCAGTTCATATACTTTTGGTCATTTGCTTGCTAACTCACCTTCACTACTTCACACATAGTTACCTATTGTGCAAAATATTGTCTGTACACAAAAATAGGAAAGCTAGGCTAATTATCCCCTTTGTCTGGAAGAGGCAACGGGGCTTCCGAAAGAATAAATCAGTTGTCCATGAAGATAAAAGTGGGTAGGGGAGTTGGGATTCAAACCCTGTGTATTTGACTTGAAGTCTGGGGTTTTAACTGGTTTACTATAAAATCCTCAGCTTTCATTCACAATAAGGCAGTGATTTTTCAAACTTACTTTAGCAGCAAAACCTTATGTTAAATGAAATCTTACACATATAGCTGATATGTCATGTTTCACCATCTATGGGTTCAAAACAAGGTCATCTCTCTTTTAATATTCAAATTAAATGACTCTAAGCCCCATCTTGCTGTCACAGAAATGTGTCGCTTTTCTCTTTGGATCTTCTTTCTCTTAACAAGCCCAAGAACACTAAAAGTATATATTCAGTCTATGACACATAAGCCACCACATGAAGAAAAAATCCAGAATAGTCTAATGCCAAGATCTCCACTGCTGCTTTTGTTGCTGCTGCACGGTGTCACTGATGAAGACCAGGGTCCCAAAGCCACCGCAGTGTGTGTCGATGTGAAGATCACAGCAGAAACCTGCCTGTACCCACCGGAATTTTTGGCTGGTGGTAGACTCCATGTGGGGAGTAAAAAGAAACTTCTCTCACACCGTGTTAGACAGAGCTGTGATCACCTATGTTCCTGATTAAATGGCTCTACAGGAAATTGCTTTCATAATATAATCTACAGCCATTTTCCCAAAGCAGTCTCTTCCATAGTGTCTGGGGAGCTGGGACATGCGGATTCTCCTGTCTCAGAAACAGCTCACATCCAGAACATCTGAATCCTAGCCCACGAGATTAGATAAAGTCCTCCCTTGGTCCCAAGTTCTGTCCCACTTCATGCATACAAATGAATGATTTTTTTTTTTAGAGTTGCTAGAACTAGATTAGGTGTCAAGAAACAAAAAAATAAAAACACCAAATACCAGTGGCATGAATAGGCACAAATTTATTTCTTTCTCATGTTCTTTTGTTACTCTGCCATGTGTTCCTTCCTTTCCCAGGTCAACTCACGGTCCAAGGTATTTGCTAAATCTGGAAGCTGCAGGCATCACATTCATATGGCAGCCAGAAGAAACAGAGAGAGGTCAAGAGAGAGAATAACCCTTTCTTTAAGGATACATTCTTTACATCCCACTGTCTAGAAACTTAGATGGTCAGATGGCCACACATATCTGCAAGGGAGCATGAGCAATGTGAATTGTATTCTGAGTGGCCACATGTCCTGCTAAAATTGAAGGATGCTGTTCCTAAGAACGAAGGTAACAACCAGCAGTCTCTATTCCAAGGGGAGCACTCTCCCTTATTACACAGCCATCCCTTTTTATAAAACAGATGCAAGCAGATTGCTCTGGTTGAAGCAGCAGTGGTGTCCTAGAGCCCCGTCCACTCAGCTTTCTACACCTTTGCTCTCGTCCTTGACGCAGTGCTAAGAAATATAAGACTACAGAGTGCAGTTTGTACAAAGATGACAGCTTGAAGCTTAAAGGGTTACCCGCTCTTGCTTTTGACAAACACATTTACATTCTTTTCCTGATAAATTTAAAATTTACAGAAAAATAAAAATGATAATATGCCTGCTGCCCAGATTTATGCCCATTGCATAAAGTCCCAGTGTTAGTTTGAAAAATATAAAGCATTTCAGATCCGCTTGAATTCCTTTTAATCACCACAGTGCCTCGTTTCCTGCTTTCTTCGTTTCTATGGCCAACCTTTCTTGCCCTCCCCAATGTGTATCATAACATTGGTGTGTATCCTTTTAGTTCGCTTTTTCCCAAGGTTAAAAGAAAATCTTTCCACAAGTTAAATTTAACAGAGTTTAACTGAACAAAGAACAATTTATGAACTGGCCAGCCCCCAGAACAGGAACAGGTTCAGAGCGACTCCAATAACATTTAGGACAGGAAAGCGTCAGTGAGGTACGGAAAATGGGAGTGACGTACAAAAGAGCAGGACCAGTGATTGCCTCACCGGAACCTGGCTTGAACAGCTGGCTGCCTGTGATTGGCTGAAACTTTGCTACTTGTTATAGGAGTAGGCTGCGGTCTGTTTACGTATCAAGTTCAGTTGCACTTCTCTACGTATGGAGAAATCTTTAGGCCAAACTTCAGATATGTATGGCGGCTGCTTTAGGCCAAACTTAATTTAGCACCAATTAACTTAAGTCCATGTTTTATCTTGATTTCTTTTGTTTTTACCCAATGCCCTTTTTCTGCTCCAGGATTCCAGACAGGAATATCACCTTATATTTAGTGTTTTAGTAGTCGTGTCTCCTTAGGCTCCTCTTGGGCGTGACAGATTCTCATACTTTCCTTGTTTTTGGTGACTGTGACAGTTCCGGTTAGGTATCTTGTAGGATGCCTCTCTCCTGGGTACATTTATCTACATGATTTGTGACTTTTGATGTTCACCTTAATCACCTAGCTGAGGTAGCATTTGCCCGATTTCTCCATTGCAAAGTTACCCTTTTTTTCTCCTCTTTCCTCACTGTACTCTTTGGAGGGAACTCACTATACACAGCTCACACTTAAGGAGTGGGGAATTATGCACCCCTTCTTGAGCATAATAACTGTCTACATCTATTATTTGAAATGCTTCTGCATGGGATATTTATCTCATCTCCCCCATTTATTTATTCAATCATTTATTTATGTCAGGATAGATTCACAGATATTTTATTTTACACTTTGAGTCCAATACTACTTTATCTTTTGCTCAAACTGTTTCAGCTTTGGACACTGGGAGTTCTTTCAAGTGGTTACTGTGTCCCTTTGACACACCCCTAACCTACTATTGTCATTTTATTTAGTTATTTATTTCAGCAATTTTTTATTTTCTAGTACTACACGATGCTCTAGGTTCATCACGTACCAGTACTAGAATCAGCCGTTTCTCCAAAGAGCCCTGATCCCTCTGATTAGAGGATAGCATTAAGAACCCAGATCCAAGCACTAGGCATGCTTACATTTTTTGTATATGCATGTATATACATTCATTATACACACTCACACATATACACACATATGTGTATATGTAGATATATATGCATATATACATGGAGGATTTTTTTCATTTTAACAAGATTTAGTCATAAGCTGACAGGAAAAAAAATTCCAATTGTGGCATTTTTAGTATTAAGGGAATAGGAGGTAGAATATTTAGGATATGATTCACTGGGGCCAGTTTTTACAATGTAAAAGCAGTCACTTACTCAAATTAGAACCTTTAAACTTTGAGTCACAAACTCCGTTTGAGAGACTGCTGAAGGGTAAATAAATATTTTGCCCAAGAAAAAAATGTATAAAGAAACATACACAGAATTTGCTCAGGATTCCTGAGGTTCATGACTCTCTGAAGTTCTGACCTAGGGAGGCCAGTGATTCCTGGGCAGGGGACCATGGCATTAGAGGAAGGGCCAGAAAGTCACATGCCCTGTTTGCCGGTTTTCTCAAGCCTCATTTTCATTGTGACCTCTTTTCTGGCCAAGGAAATGGAGTCATTTAACAAATACATAAAAAAAGGCTGATCCAATAATATAGTTTCTTCACTGGTTGATTACAAACATTTTATTTTAAGCTGCTCCTTTTATGTAAAATCACGATGGGATTGTTTTGGGTTCCTTTTTGGTTTCTGTGATTTAAAGAAAAAAAAATCAGAGGTAATTTGCATGGTTTCTTTAATTCATATCTCTTTCAATTTTGTTTGAGTCACTTCCTTTTTGCATCAATGGTTCCTATTTAAAACTGGTACAGTGGGAAGAAGGTTATATTTAGCATAAAGTTGTGCCTGTGAGAACTGACATCAGTGTAGGCCTGAAAGAGTTAATTGAGTTAAATCTCAGTACATTTTTCTGAAGCTGTGTTTAACACTGATTATTTCAAGGTGGTTTTTATAATCACTTCCAAATGTTTTAATGAGGCTGTTTTTCATTTTTCTCCAGACTTCTTTAAAAATTTTTTCCTTTCCATATTGATTTTCCAGCCACTTTTCTTAATGCCGCCGTTGGCAGGCCCAGTCATACACTTTTACGGTTTGTTCCGGAAGCTTCCCTCCACCTCCCAGCCCCATCTCTCTTCCTGTCTCCTGGGTGCTCTTCATCCGGAGGAGAATGCTCTTTCGGTTTGATTCCTCATGGTTTCTTTTATAACCCAAGTCCCAGGACATGTGCAGTTTTTATTTCAATCTGTCAGTCTTAGTTGTAGCTACCTCCTGTGGTCATCTTATTCTTTGGAGCTCCCTCTGGAATAGACTATACAAGATTTTTTGATTTTATCTAATTCATTGATTATAAACATGGGGAATCTGTTTAATTGTGTTTGCATTCCTTTGGTTTCTGACTTTTGAAGCGCTTGTATCCCTTTCCCCACCCCTGAGTTTCCCCAGCCTGGCAAGGGGGCCCTTTCCTACTGTGTCAGGTAGCAATAGTCAATTAGGCTGCCCAAGGAAGGCTGGGCTGTGACACACATCACATGCCACAGCTTTCAGACAGTTCTGTGTAAACACACATTACCAGCCAGCCCAGGCTGATGTCAGAGATTAGAGTGAGAATGCTCCTGCCATTCCTTCAGACGGAGGTCCTGTTAGGTCATGATAAACAGCCGCAAGATTTATGGCTTCCCAAAGAGGAAAACCAATTCCCCAGACTGCTGCTGGTAGTGACAACTGTATACTGGACGCTTTCCTTCTTGCAAACACCGTGACGCGGAAACAAGATCACTCATCAAATGCGTTGTTATATCTTTGTGCAAAGAGTATTGGGTATTTTCTGAAAGATAATGATAATAAATGGGCCTGTTTTTACTATTTCCTTTGACTCACTTGCCTATTTGAATCCAGAAGCCGATTCTCAATTTAGTCTAAAATCTTTATAAATAAAGTTTTCCCCCCGAACTATATTACTTACACAAGCTTATTGAGAGATTCTGCGTTTTTATTTTGAAATCAAAGTGGTCAGGGTACATCTGTTTTTAATAGAGAGAGAAGGTGTGTCTCAGGTTGATGTCAAGGTTTCTGCCACGGTTATCAGAGTTGAAAGCATTAATATAGCGCCCCCTATGTATATGCTTAGGTATTTAATCTTGCTGATTGACTATTCCCCACAGATGAGGAACTATTTATATCTGAATGATATAAAAGTAGTTCTGCCACTCAATGGGGAGAAGGCAAATTAGGTAACTTGTTTAAGAAAAGCTTTTCAAAATTTTCATTATGTTACAATATTAACATTAATTTTCAAGACTGAACTAACATTTTTCAATGTAATAGTAATATTAAAAGAATAATAAATTATAGACAAATAATAAGAATACACATTTTCCTAGGACCATTCAAATAGAACCAAGACCATCCTAAAATCATTTGGATAAATATTGTCCCCCAAACCCAGATGTTTTCTCTACACATATCTAAACATGTGAGTATTTGGAAATGTCAATGTAGGGTTGATATTCTCTCCTTCCAACCAGATGTTTGGCACCCTGTGAACAGGGTCATGTGCAGCTAAAAATTCTATATTAAGCACATTCATCAGTAGCAGAGGTTGAAGGACAAAAGCCCATTTGAAAAAAAGCTTTGGAAAAATCACAGTATCGGGGTCTTTGTAACATGAACTCGGTTCCCAAGCAATATCCTTTCATGATTTCTTCATTAATGCCCATAGAAGTGATTGATTTGACTCTAGTCCTAGACTGCTTGTGCTATTCTAAACTCAAGAAACAAATGTTACTTGAATCTGGGGTCTTTTATTAATAAAATTAATTGGCATAAAATTTAGTAATTGAGAAAGGATACCAAAAAGTAAGATAAAGGAGGCGTTCTAATGAGAAACAGATACCCCATCCCCAAGGAAATATATGTGAGCGCAGATGTAATGTTAATACAAAGAAAAGGAAAAACTGTGTAGCTGCTGCATGCAGTGGTGAGCTGCCTCCTAGAGCCATGTACTGGCCTCCAATTCTGTTCCTCCTATTATCTCCGACTCAGGAAGATTCTGCTTTTGGAGTTGAAATTCTCCATGCTTTGTTTTACCCTGAGGGAATGCATTCAGTTTTTCTGGAAGTTTTTATTTTGTGAAAGCAAAGTCTCTTTGCTTTTATCTAGGCAATGATGTATTTTAACAAACACAGGGACTGGCAGTCCCGGCAACAATTAGTCTGGCATTGCCCCGCGAGGGGGTGGAAAACACCGGCTCACTCCCACTGGCTTCTGTATCCTCATTCATGTTTTGTCTATTCTGGTGCGCCTTTCTTTTTTGTTTCTCTGACTGTGACCAATTGCAGGGGCAGCTTGAGTTCCACTCGGTCCATGAAGTCCTTCTTCTGGACTCTGCCCCCTTGCACTCCTCTGTTTCCTTTGGTGCTGATTGGCGCTGACTCCTGATCGAGCCCTTGGTTATATACTGTCTTCCATTTCTTTCTCTCTCTCTCTCACCTGACATGTGTTAGCTTCAGTCTTACCAGCTAGACTGTAGGTGGCTTGAGAGACCAGAGACTCCATCTTCCATGAGGTCTCTTCATAACTGCAAGCTTCATGCTGGGCATGTGATTTTGTGTGGTGTGCCCTTTGTGAGTTTGATGAGCTTGGGGAACTAGTAGAAGCTCCTCCTTTTTCAAGGGAAGGAGCACCTGAAGAATGTATTTGAAAATATTTTCTAAATATATCCTTAATGGATTATAAGAGATGACTGGGGTTTCTGAGAAAGGTGTCACATCACAAGCTATTAATTGTTGTCCACTTGTTGTGAATACATTTAAAACTGCTTGAAAGCAATTATTTCAGACAAAATTATCCTAACATTATTATTTCAGCAAAGTATCTGACAACACTATCTTTTTGTAATCCTTTGGGACACCCAAACTGAATCAGCTCAGAGCTTTATAGATTGTTTTTCCATGTGTTAAAATCAGTTTTACCTGCATTTTAAAAATGTGACTTAAAATAATTCACAATGCCATTTTCCCAATTGACACACATCCCCTATTGCACTAAACAGCATTTCTTGCATAAGGTGGATAAGATGTTTTAGGGAAGCTGCACGAAGGGACATTTTAGATTTTAGTAACATTTAGTGTGTTGCTTACTAAGATATAGCAGGCAAATAAAACCTTGATTTCACTGGCATTTTTACTTTGAATAAAATATGTAAAACATTGTGAAGCAGGTTAAATAAAACTATCAAGTATTTAAATATGTACTTACTCTTTGTATGTTGGTGCATAGATATAGCAAAAAAATATGTATTTGGTAGAAGGGATCAACTTAGAGGAAACACGCCTGAAACTGAGACTAGATGATCTATGAAGAGAAGAAAAGAGTTCATCAGTGCGTATCCAATGGGAGAGAAACATGTTCTTGACACCACGCTGGCTCCGTTGCCCTCCATGCATTTCTCTCAAAGGCCCCTGCGTGATGTACCCGCAGTGCTTGCTGAAGTCATGGATGACCACGCTGTGCTCCTGGCAGTGCGACTAGAAGAGAGTGAATATTTTTTCAAGTTCTGAACCTTGGTGTTACCACACACTTGTGTGTCCTATGAAGTATGTCGCAATCTGCGAATGAGTACCAAAGTGAATAGGATTTTCATTCAGTTGTAAGCAAAAGCAGATCTTCTGCCATCTCTATAAACATCATGGTTTTCACTGACATTCAGTGCTTTTTCTTGAGTGGGAGGGAAAGATGGGGAGACACAGGACAGAGCTGGAATCGCCTCTATCGAGGAATGTGTCATACTGGAGGCATCATCCATCCCATGTGGCCACCATTATCACAAACCCTACCTCTTCCTCAGCTCTGTCTGACATATTTACAGACTTTAAACCAAAATATATTTTTAAAAATTGACAGCATCTATACCTCACCTTTGACCTTTTTTCCAATGGTCATAAAATTGGTAAATTAAAGGAATATTCCTTGCTCTAAGTATCACTTTGAATGGCTAAGGATGCGAGGAGTTGATACAGAACAAGTCACATCTGGCAAATGACTTGGACAGCATTACACAGGCTTTCCATGTTACAGAATTCCATGGCCATTTTGCTGGAAATCAGAGACTCATTACAGATTAGTGTTTGCCGGACCTAAGACATTTCCTTTCATAAGAGCTGTATACAGAATTCTTTTGTTTTAATGAAGCCATTAGCAGAAATAGGAATTAGTGCTTAGTGGGGAATTCTAAACTCTCCTCTTATCCAGGAAGGTGCCGTATTTCATTCATGGAGGAATCTATGGGATGTAGTACAAAGTCTGGTCTATGAAAGTACTCAATAAATGTTTGAAGAATTTATATGAAGCAATATCATATTATGGAAGAAGCCTGGAGTAGAGAATCAGCAGAACTGCATCCTGCCACCCACGTTGCCACCAGCTAGCATTTGACATTGAAGAAGTCACTTATTTCTCTGGAAATCAACATCTGATTTATCCTCTATCTGTAAAATGAGGGCACTTGGAATATATGATTTCTTAGGTATAAAAATGTGCTTATGTTTCAGATTATATCCGTTGATAGATCATGCTCATTTTTCAATAAAGAGTTAGCAATAACATCAATCATTGCTTTGTATTAAGCACATATCACGTGCCAGACACTTTACTAAGGACTTTACAGCTCCTCCTATCAAACTCATGGGGCTAGGCATTATAATATCCATTTCACACATAAAAAAAGGGGAAAGAAGGAAGAAGAGATTTGAGGGACAGAAGATAATCATGACAATCTTATTTGTTAATTATATTCAAGCGTAATTTATTATTGAAAAAGTAATCTCTAAGCATAAACAAAAGTTTGAAACATTACGTAATTGTTTAAAGTTTATGTCTTTTCACTGACTTTAGTAGATCATAATTATTTTCCATAATTTTGATACTAAAGAGGAACATTTCCTGAACATTTTAGTAACTTTTTAAGCAAAGCGAAACATTGACATGGGCTGTGACGAGAATCCTTATTCCCGTTCACTATGAACTCTCCATTAAGCACAATTGAATAATAATGTAGTGCGATCATGGCTGTTCTCCATCTCCCTCTGCTTCCCCAGGATAGCAGTTCTCGTGATTACAAATGTGTTCATTTGAAATCAGGAATGCTGCAGAATCACTAAAATCAACACTGTCAAAGTTTACAGATCATTAATGGGACTTAAATTGATTGAGCGACTCAAACATCGCAATTATTCTCTACTGAACACTTCGGTGAGGGATGATTTGAAAATGTTGTAAACAAGAGTGGGGATTTAGAACTGAAATCCAATGAGTAATCTCCTTGTTTTTCTGTCCTTCCTCCCTCCCCACCTCCTTCCCTTTCTCTCTTCTCTCCTCCCTTCTTTCTTTCTTCCCTTCCTTTCTTCCTTCTCTTTTTCTACCCTCTTCCCTCCTCCATCTCTCCCTTCCTTCCTGCTTTTCTTTTTTTCTTCTATCTTTCAGCCAAACTAGATTCAGCATTACTTTCACCCATAGACTGCTCTGGTTTAAACATTTGAAGAAATTAAAACAATATTTCTGACTACTGTTCTGTCTTAATACAGGGGCCTTTATATAATAACAAACATTTCTCCTAATGACAAACTTTCTGTATTAAATGTTTATTAAATTACCTACAAGCTTTAAGTCTTAATTTATGTGTACAAGGTCAAAAGAATACAAAGGAAAACCAAAGGAATTTGGTTATGAAGACAGATTTCAATTTGTGAAAACTAGAAACTGGCCAATGATGCTTATGTTAAATGCTATTTTATTTACTCCTATATGACCTGAGTGAATTTGATGCATCAGTAATTTAGATACCTGAATTCCTCTAAGATTGTGGATTTGGGGAGTTCTCATTACATATAAAAGCATCCTGCAGTGTACTTTGTTTAAGGAATCCAACCTGTGTTTATAAACCTTTTCGAGGTTTTCTTGGTTCACCACAAGGGATTGTAACAAGTAAGCAGAGATGTTTTAAAATGAAAAGAAAGAAAAACCCATTCTATCATAATGGCAATTCCGTTATATAACATTTCTGAGGAACAATGTTTAATGATCTAGATTCACAGTAGAGACGATGATTTGATTTGATGTGTGTGTGTGTGTGTGTGTGTGAGAGAGACAGTGAGTGCTTTAAATTTGCAAGGGTATTTAATGATTATATAGAGTGACTTGTAAAAATAAAAAATAGAGAGATCAATGCTATGTAAAGTAATGCTTCTCCCTACCCTCAATGGTCTAAGCCAGCCTAAAAATGCAGACCTTCTGATATAAAATGATGCATTAGCAGGGCTTATGTCTACAGAGATTCTCTAGGGATGGTCAGGAAGTTCCTACCTACAGCCTTCTACCTCTGCAGTCCCCAGCCCTCAGGCTGTGGACAGGTACTGCATCACCTCACGAGAGCTCCACCTCCTGTCAGATCAGCAGGGTCCAGGGTGGGCATTAACATCTCATAGGAGCACAACCCTACTGTAAACTGTGCATGTGAGGGATCTAGGTTGTACACTCCTTATGAGAATCTAATGCCTGATGATCTGAAAAGGAGCTGAGGCGGTGATGCTAGTACTGGGGAGCAGCTGCAAATACAGATTATCATTAGCAGAGAGGTTTGACTGCACAATAAATGTAATGTGCTTGAATCATCCCAAAACCATTACCCTCACCCCGTCCATGTAAAAAATTGTCTTCCATGAAACCTTTCCCTGGTACCATAAAGATTGGGGACCACTGCTCTACCTCACTGGTCTTTCTTTGTGTTTGTTCTTTTGAAAATTTAAAGTAGTGGAACACTTCCTCTTCATTCTTATTCAGAACCCCAACAAGAAAGGAGAAAGAAGCAGAACAACTGCTTCTAAAGTGGAGTAAGAGTTTCAGAGCTCTGGCCAGCAAGGCTGCCTCCTGTCCAAGGCTCTCCCTGAAACCAGCTCCTCTATGGATCATTCTAGAGAGTATGGGAAGTGTTCTAGTTATTCATTCATTTGGGTTAAGATTCTGAATGCCTTAACTATAACGTAAACGTCCAGGGAGGTTTTCACACTCTGCTATTTTTTATCAACCATTTCTACTTTCCTTCTCTTTTGTTAGCTAGTAATAAACAGAGCCCTGAGCAGCTGAGGTAGAGGGAAGTGAGCTCTAATTTGAAGGGAAATTAAGGACAAAAATAAAATACACTGGGTTGTGTCTGAGAGAACATGAAAGAGTTAGCTCAGTTAGAAGGATCGAGCTTTTGGGAGCAGTCTTCAAGCATTGATTGTCTGGTAGAAGGAATTACAAAGGCCAAAGGGAGGGAAGTATTGCAGAAACAGAGAAAGTAGCTAACAAAATAAGACTGGTACCTGCCTTTAGATTAGGCCATTTCTAGGCTCACCCATCTGGCACTGTGACTGCTCAGTTTGGTGGGGTCTTATGAAAATTGCACATCCTCTAAGAGCTTATTTTGCCTAGGTAATGGCTTGGGAGACAAATAGAATACTCCAGAAAGGGAAAATTTGGCCCAAACTTCCCAGTGTAGATCTTAGATGTAGATCTTGGCTTTCAGAGCACCTTTGATCTTGAAGTCTCCTTGCAAGTATTCTGGAGCTCAGTTACATGGTGACTAGTATCTGAATCCCTTCTTGGCTTATTCTTCCTGCCTATTCTTCAGGATGTCTCAGAAACAAGGAAGAACAGGAATGCCTTCTGTCTTAAATTTATGCGCAATCTCTGCTGGACCATCTAATTCTTTCCTTCACTCATCATGTGAGTTGGATGAAAATTCTGAAAAGTTATTCCCATTTTCCAAAGTTGATGATGGAGAGGGATGGTATATGTGTAAAGAAATTCAGGTAAGCAACTCCATAATAAGTCAGCAGTTGATTTGTTTAAAATTTATGTGTAAGTAAAAAATAACAGCCAAAACAGATTACCTGTATTTTCCCCCATTGACTTGTTCTGCTTATTCTATACATTTGTGAAGGGTAAATCAGTAATTTCTAGGTACATCCATTTCCCTGAATGAATTTAACTTAAATGCTTCTGTATGTGATACCCTCAATATAGTGTTTGTACGCAATTTGCACATACAATGTGTATTTTGAGGTTTAAAGACATAAAGATGTCTTCCAAAATTATGTATTAACTTTTTCTTTAAATATTTTTTCAGTTCATTCTGTCCATTATCTCATTCTGGGACTACAAATACACATATATCAGACCATTTGATGTTGTCCTACAGGTTCTTAAAGCTTTGTTCTTTTCTTTTCCCTATTTTTCCCTTTCATCTTCAAATTAAATAATTTCTATTTACCTATTTTCTCTTTCCTCTGTCACTTTTATTCTGATGTTAAGTCAAGTGGTGTAATTTTTATTTCAAATATTTTATTTTTTAGTTCTAGAATTTCCATTAATTTCTTCCTATAGTTTCTATTTCTTTGAGGGGAATATCTATCTTTTCATTCATTGTAAGCATATTTTTCTCTACATCATTGTATTTAGTTAAAATAGATACTTTGAAATTCTCTGATAATTCAACATCTGGATCATTTCAAGTTTGGTCTCCATTGATTATATTTTCATTTGAGAATTGATAGCATTATTCTGTTTCTTCATATTTTAAGTAATTTTGAATTGTATCCTGGGCATTGGGAATGATATGCTGTAGAGACTCTGGGTTCTGTTATATTCCTCCTAAGAATGTTGATTTTTTTTTTTTTTAGTATGCAATTAAACTGGCTAAATTCAAACTGCAAAGTTCTGTTCCCCTTGTGATGTATGGCAACCCAAATTTCACTTCGGTTCTTTTGTTATTATTAGGCTACTAAATCTAGTCTGTGAATGTGTTCAAATACCAGTCACAGATGTTGACAGAGTTTACACCAAGAACCTTGATCTTCCTCTCTCCAGATTTCTACTCTCTGGAATTTCCCGTATTACTTTCCCACTATTTCAATTTCTCTGAACCCTGTTCTCTGGTTTTTCAAGACAGCTAGTCTGCATTTTTTGTATCAAAGTTTTAGTCAGTTCAACAATCCTGACTGTAGTTTGCCTTCACTGTAAAAAAAAATCAAAAAAGGTGGAAGCTCACCTCATGCAATTCCCATCTTCCCAGTGTTAACTCTCCTCCGACGTTTTCCTGCTTATGCATTCTCTAGTGCCTTCAAGTGGTTTATTCCCCAGAGCTTATAGATGTCTTAACTTTGTAGTTTTACCTTTCACATTTGTGTGTTTAATGCATCCCATATCCCTCTATGTTTACAATGTTAAGCATAAAACCAGTTTTATTTTTCCCATACACTGAGCCGGTTTCTCTCACATCATCTACTAAACAGTCTATTTCTTCTGGATTTGTATAACTTTTATCATATAAAAAACTGGTCTTTGAGCTCTTTATCCTCTTATATTCATCTGTTCTTGTAAGAATAATTTTTTTAAATTATGATGTCTTTGTAGTATGTCAATATCTGGTAATATAAGTCCAGTCCTTTGCTTTTCATTTTCATATTTTACTTAGCTCTTTGTTTATATTTTTCCATATGAATTATAAAATAAATTTATTGTCTTCTTCAAAAATTTAGAAAACATAGATATTTTTATGTAAGTCATTACAACCAAGAGTATGAAATGTTTTTCCATGTGTTTAAGCATATTTTATGTTCTTTTACAATTTTAAAACTTTATCATTAAAAGTCATGTGTATTTTCTAAGTCCTAGATTTATAGTACTTTTTGCACTATTATGAATAGCCTCTTTCATTTATTATATTTTCTATTATCTTATTGCTCATGTAAAGAAATATTACTGATTGTTTAGTTTACTTTTAATAGGGGTATAAATTACATATAGTAAATTGCATAAATCTGAAAAGCACGACTTGATGAACTTTTATTTTTGTATACAGTCATATAACTATTGTTCAAATCAACTTATAGAATCTTTCTAGAATTCCAAAGCCTCCTTCATGTCTTCTACCATTCTTCCATTTCATGTAAGTGGAACCGTATGTTATGTACTCCATTATGTCTGCATGCTTTTGCTCAACATTATGTTTGTGAGATTTATTTATGATGGTTTATTCTTTTTTCATTCTTGGGTAGTATTTCAGTATATAATAAATACACCACAATTTGTTTCTGTGTTTCCTATTGAACAATATTTCAATTGTTTTATTTGGGGCCATTGAGAACAAAGTTAAAAGTTAAACTTTTGTTGGACATAAGTATTCATGACAAATGTTTTAAGATTTTCATGAATTGATCTTTTATCTAGTTAACCTTAGTGAATTTCCATTAGTTTTAAAATTTATTGAATCTTTTCATTTTTTATTTATTTTATTTTATTTTTTTGAGACAGAGTTTTGCTCTGTTGTCTGATCTAGTGTGCAGTGGTGTTATCATAACTCACTGCAACCTCAAACTCCTGGACTCAAGTGATCCTCCTGCCTCAGCCTCCCCAGTAGCTGGGACTACAGGCACACACCACCACACGAGCTAATTTTTTAAAATTTTTTGTAGAGACAGGGTCTTGCAATATTGCTCAGGCTAGTCTCGAACTCTTGGCCTCAAGTGATCCTCCTGCCTTGGTCTCCTGAAGTGTTGGATTATAGGCATGAGCCATGATTCCTAAACTGATCATTTTTTAGGTGATCATATAGTCTAAAAATAATGATAGTTTTAACTCTTTCCTTCCAATCCTTACACTTCCTATTTATTTTTATTTCCTTAAAACATTCACCAGCTTTTCTAGTACTATGTTAAATGATAGTGGTAAAAGTGGATATCCATGTGGTTTTCCTAATCTGTAAGGGACAATATCTGGGATTTCTCCAATAATAATATATTTCATCTCATTTCCACTATTATCCTTGTCGATGCTCAAATTTTCCCATCTGAGACCAGGTTGGCTTCTCAGCCCTTTTGGCTTAAATTTAAGGGTCTTTTATAATTTATATGCTTTTTGGTATGAAAATTCTTCTGATATGCTAATATTATATACTCCCTGTCTCAAACCATTAGTCGTTTCTATAAGGAATCTGGTTACTTTTGGTGTGACATGATTTTCAACACCATAATCTAGGTATTGGAGAGGCTCATAAATACTATCATTGTTGTCTAATGTAGTGAATCACTGTGTAATACAGGAAAGACACAGTTTTTGAGAATATTATACCAGCAGAAACATATCAGCCTGGACTAAAAGGCACAGAGAGAGGACAAAATGAAAGAAAGCTGTTGGACTCCCAAAGTTGTACAGGCAGGAAGCAGCCTGATAAAGCTACTCAGCTGCAAAGCTGTGCTACCCTTTATTGAGAAAGAAAGGATGACTATGAGGGCAGAGCAGTGAGTCTGGAGGGCAGCGCTTCCAGGCTTCAGAGAATGATTCTCCGGACCTGAAAACTAATGGAGTTCGTCTAGCTGGATTTTAAAATTGCTGGAGACCAGTAACTCTTTTTTTTTTCCTTTTGTTTCCTCTCTTTCCTCTCTCAAATATCTATAATTGTTATTAATATCTATACCACCATTTCATTTTGGGAGAGAGCTTGTTTCTTGAGTTTCAAATGTTCACATAGAGAGGAAAATTATGGAGCATATCAGTGTCTCACCCATTTCTACTTCTGATGATTTAGATGAGATATCTTGCTTTTGAATTGAGATTTACATGCGATTTTGGACTTGAGTTGATGCTATAATGGGTTGAGACTTTTGGTGCCTTTAGGATGAGGGTTAATGTATTTTCCATGTGTGAAGGATGTGAACTTTTAGGAGCTAGAAGGTTATGATAGGCTGAATAATGATCCCGGGAACTTACAAATATACTACCTTATATGGTAAAAGGGACTTTGTAGATGTAATCGAGGATCCTGAGATGGTGAAATTGCCCTGGATTATACAGCTGGGCTCAGTGTAATTACCAGGGTATTTATAAGAGGATTGGAATTAGTACTAGGAAATGTGATCATGGAAGCAAGAAGTTGAAATAATGCAAAGACGGAACCATGAACCCAGTTAGACTGGTGACTTCTAGAAGTAGCTAAAGATAAGGAAATGGATTCTCTCCTAGAGTCTCCAGAAGGAACCAGCCCCGCTGACACTTTGAGTTTAGCTCAAACTGATTTTGGACTTCTGATCTCCAGAACTACATGAGAATAATTTTGTGCCAATTTAAGCCACTGAATTTGTAGTAATTTGTTACAGCAGCAACAGGAATCTAATACATCGTTAATACTGGTCATGGTTTCTAGGACTATTCATGGATAGAGCAGGGAAATACACACACACACACACACACACACACACACACTAAAATATATTATGTGTTTGTACTATTACTTTCATGTCAAGTTAAAAACTTCTGAGTATTTACTGACCCTCATTAAATTATCAGTATCTATTTTTTCCCATGCTGGAAATCTCAGTTCTCAATGACAAGAAATAATTATTCATTAGCTCTATCCCACGTTACAAATACACCAGTTTTAGAATGATAATACCACTACTACCTCCAAAAAATGATTACCAAAAATGGTTTAAATTTAGATTATATCCCACTGAAAGGGTAAAATCAAATTACTGTGTCAAACTCATTTGTAATAAATCTTCTCAGTGTGATTATGCCACCAACTGGAGATTGAGTTAGCTTCATTTGTTTCATTTTTAGATTTTAATGATTGCTTTTTGATTGAATTTTATTTTATAATCATGTAAAATATTTTTACACTTCCAACATTAAATCTACAAGTCAAAAAATTTGGCTTCCTTTCCTGTCTTTCCTACTATTCCTTTATAAGTACATATTTTTTTAAAAAATTACTGGACAAATGTTATCGATTTATTTTAAAGAATTGCTCAGAGAATACTTGTTTTTACTATGCATTAGTAAAAAAATAAAAATCTGAGTTCACGTAAATTTTAAAACATATTAAAAGTACACAGAAAAAAAGTTTATGAAGCACCCTGGACTCACCATCAACCTTATGATTATCAACTAATGGATCATGTGTTTTCACCCATAACCCCACTCATTTTTCCTCTTCTTGCACTATTTTGAAGTAAAATCCCCAATATTACATCATTTCATTCATAAATCCTTTAATAAGTATCTCTAAAAGATAAGGATTCTCAAAAAATAAGCATAATTATTATATCACTGATTACTTAATAGCATCAAATATAGAGTTTAAACTTGCATGTCATAATTCATTTTTATAGTTCCCTTTTCTGGACTAGACTACAAATCAAATCCATTTACAGCAAATATGTTTTTACAAATATTTTCTCTCTAATCTATAGGTTTCATTTTTATAGGTTTTTTTTTATCTTGCAATTTATTTTATTGCTTTTGTTTTGTTTTTGCTATTGTCAATAAAGCTCCATTGGTTGTCCTTCAGATTTTTACACAGTTGGCATTTTATAGATTGTATTCCTGTGATGTCATTTAAGGTATTTTTCAATGTATTCCCTACAAATTGGAATTTGGATATAGGGTCTTATAAGACCCCTCCAAAAGCGGTGTTTTGCTTCTCAATTAAGAAACATATACTACATGGTTGTCTCTCTCTATCTCTTTCTCTCTCTGTCTCTCTGTTTTTCCTTCTCTTTTTGATGATCAATTCCTAGATCCATTAACTCATTAGGCGTTGCAAGATGCTGATATTTTAATTTTATTATTACTTTCTTCATTTTTAACTGGAATTCTTCCACAAAGTGAAATTTCTCATCTACTAATTGATTATACAATGATGTCACTCAGGCAGGATAAATGTTTGATTCTTCTATTTACAAGTTTTCAGAATAGTGAGGTGGTAGTTCTTCGGTATTCTCAAACAGCAGTTGTGTTCTTTTTCTTTTCTGTTCTTTTTTTCTTTTCTTTTTTTTAAAAAAAAAGTCATCACAAACTCATGGATTTAAACATATTTAACATATTTCCACCCACTAAAATTATTTTCATTATTGGTACTCAAATTGTTCTACCCTCGGATTTTTCAATGTGGCTCCTAAATCATTTTGACACAATTATAGTAGTTTTGATAGTTTCCTTCCTTTTGGTATGAGATTTCACACTTATGTTCTACATTTCTTGCCCTAAATTTCAATCAGTCATTTCTCTAAAAAGCCTTGCTTCTTTTTAGGGTAAAATGCTATTTCAGGTCATAATCTGTGTGGTCAGGGTGTACATTATTTACTACTGGATTAATCATTATTTTTAGGCCTTCTCCATAGATAAAGCTAGGAATCTGTAATTAATTTCTTGCAATTTTAATTCAGGATCACAGAGATTTTTTGTTTGTTTTTTACTAAACATCTTTTATATTACATCTATATGTTCTCTCTCCCACTATAAGAATCCAAGTTATCAATAATACTGGTAAAATTAGTTTGTCAAATAATGACTCACTTGCTGGATCCCACATTATACAGCAAGAGTATCAGAACAATACCCATACTACCACCAATAATATAATTATTAAAGCAGCTGAAATTTTTTGCAGTGTTTTTTATCCTTATGATTTTTATTCACTAGGACTACATAGTCAAATTATTATTATTATGATGATGATGATGATTTGAGACAGAGTCTCTGTCACCCTGGATAGAGCTCAGTGGCATCATCATAGCTCACTGCAACCTCAAATTCCTGGGCTCAAGCAGTCCTCCTGCCTCAGCCTCTCAGATAGTTGGAACTACAGGCATGTGCCATCATGCCTGGCTAATTTTTCTGTTTTTAGTAGAGACGGGATTTCACTATTGCTCAGGCTGGTCTGGAACTCCTGAGCTCAAGGAATCCTTCTGCCTCGGCCTCCCGGAGCTACCACACCCCACCCAATTACCATATTTTAAAGTCACTTAGAGTGGTTTTTCTGTGTGTGGTAATGCCACTAGCTGGATACACATGAATATTCATTTGTTTCATTTAATTTTTTTAATTTTAAAAATAATTTGTAGATTTTATTTTTTTGTACAGTCTTGGATTTACTGAAAAATTTAGCAGATGATACAGAGTTCCACAACATTCACCCGACCACCTTCCCCTCAGCATCCTCTGTTATTAACGTCTTGCATTAGTGTGGTACACTGGTTAAAATTAATAAACCAATATTGAAATATTAACTATAGTCCATCGTTTACATTAATATTCACTCTTTATGTTGTACATTCTGTAGGTTTTGACACATGCAGAATGACGTGTATTCGCTGTTACAATTTCATACTGAATAGTTTTACCACCTAAAAATCCTCTGGGCTTCCCCCTCATGTGTCCCCCCTCTCCCTCTGCCCTGAACCCTGACAACCATTTATCTTGTACCTGTCTCTAGTTTTGCCTTTTCTGAAATGTCATGTTGTTGGAATCGTGTAATATGTAGCCTTTTCAGACTGACTTTTTTTATTCGGTGATACACATTTTAGGTTCCTCCGTACCTTTTCATGGCTTGATAGTCCATTTCTTTTTATCACTGAATGATATTCCACTGTATGGATACACTACAGTTTGTTAATCCACTCACCTAGTAAAGGGCATGGTAGTTGCTTCAGTTTTTGCAATGAATAAAGCTGCTGCAGGTTTTTGTGTGGACATAGATTTTCAACTCAATTGTATAAATACCTGGGAGTGAAATTGCCAGATTTTATGGTAATTCTACACTTAGTTAATTTCAGAGAAAGGTGTAAGGATTGCATCCAGATTCATCTTTTAGCATGTGGATGTCCAATTTTTCCAGCACCATTGGTTGAAAAGACTATTCTCCCTCCAATGATCTGCCTTTGCTCCTTTGTCAAAGATCACTTGGCTATATTTGTGTGGGTCTAGATTTTATCCCTATTCCCTCTATCCTATACCCTCCATTTCCTGGCAGTTAGCCACTTAAAAATTGTGTGTCACCATACTCTACTCATGTCTAGTTGCATTGGATATTAACTGCAATACAATGTTTAACAGCACGAGAGTCAGTAGATAAACTTTCTTTTCTTGATCTTTTGCAGGACAGCCTCCAGTGCTTCCCTATTCAGTGAGGCAAGTTTTTGGATGGATGGATAGGTAGGTAGAAAGATAGATAAATAAAATTATGTGAAGAACATGTCCATCAATTCCTATTTTATTGAGTGTTTTTAAAATGAATGGTTACTGAATTTTGTCAAGTACCTTTCTGGTGTCCATGGAGATGATAACATTTTCTCCTTAACTTCATGACAATGATGAATTTTGTTGTGTCTTAACACTGAAGCACACAAATATTTCTTGAGTTAACCCTATTTAGTCATAATCATCATGCTTTAATGCAGCAGTCCCCAACCTTTTTGGCACTGGGGACCAGTTTCATGGAGACAATTTTTCCATACACTGGAGGCAGGCTGGTGGGGATGGTTTGGGAATGGTTCAGGGGCATTACATTTATTGTGCAGTCAAACCTCTCTGCTAATGATAATCCGTGTTTGCAGCCACTCCCCAGTGCTAGCGTCACCACCTTAGCTCCACCTGCGATCATCAGGCGTTAGAGTCTCATAAGGAGCAACCTAGATCCTAGATCCCTCGCAGGAGCAGTTTACTAGGGTTTGGGCTCCTATGAGATTCTAATGCTGCTCCTGATCTGACAGGAGGTGGAGCTTATGGAGTGATATGAGCGATGGGGAGAGGCTGTAAATACAGATGATGCTTTGCTCTTGCTGGCCAGCCACTGACCTCCTGCTGCGCAACCCAGTTCTTAACACGTACAGGTCAGAGGCCTGGGGGTTGGGAACCACAGTGATAAAGCCAAGAATATTGCCACTTTGCTCCTGTTCTGCTCTTCCAACATGCCTGGGGATGGGGACCACAGCTTTAATGTGTTGTTGGATTCAGTCTGCTAATATATAATTTATATAAAAATTTTACATCATTATTTATAAGTGAAATTAGTCTGTATTTTTTTTATGGGGCAATCTTTGTCAGGTTTTGGGACCATGTTACAATTATTTCAGAAAAGTTAAGTAGGCAGAATTATCCTGTGAATTCTCCTGTGAAAACCCACTGCTTTTGTGTAGGGATCTCTTTAACTACTATTTTTAGTTTTTCCATGGAAAATGATCTGCTTAGACTCCCTTTCCACTGGCAGTTATTTTTGGTAAGTTGTAATTTTCTAAAAAACTATTCATTTCATATTGATTTGATTCTCATCTATACCTTCCCTTCAAAAGTTATTCTTTCATGCATTGTTTTCTCTCCTGTTGATTTTTCTAGAATTTTAGTTTCAGTTTGTATTAGATGAATTTTTATTTATGTTGCCCTTTCTTTCTTAGACAACAATACATTTTAAAAAGTGATTTGATTGCATTTATTTTCCAGAGCTCTTCAATTATCCTTGTTTGAGTACTTTGCCTAAATAGGGATTTGAAATTGGCATGTGAGGAAACCTTGTGAAGTCTTAGAAATCTGAGAAGCCGGGCCTAATGGCTTGTGCCTGTAGTCCCAGCTACTCGGGAGGCTGAGGCAGAAGGATCGCTTGAGGCCAGGAGAGAAGCCAGCCTGGGCAACATAGCGAGACCTCGTCTCCTCCAAAAATGAAAAAAATTAGCTGGGCATGGTGGTGTGTGCCTGTAGTCACAGCTACTCAAGAGGCTGAGGTGGGAGAATAATTTGAGCCTAGGAGTTTGAGGCTGCATTATGCTATGATTATGCCACTGCACTCCAGCCTGGGTGACACAGTGAGACTTCTTCTCAAAGTCTGAGAACATATATTTTTCATCAGATTTAAATGACATATTGGCAAATATGAAATTCTACAATCATAGATATTTTTCTTCTACAGATTAAAAATAATAAAGTATTGCCTTCTTGTTTCTTTCTTTTCAATGTGATTCTTGTTTTTAAAAATATATCTACACTTTCATTTTGGAAGCTTTTAGAATTTTCCTTTTGTTTTTGATGTTATTAAATTTTACTACAATATGTCTAGGTATAAGGTTTTTCAATTATTTTGTGCTCTATATGTACCTCTTTTCAACTTTTTTTAAATTGTTAAATTTTATTTTCCTATTTTATCAAATATTTCTTCATCTATATTTTAGAAAATCTCCATCTTGTACTTCTATTTTCCATATGTTTTCATTTCTATTTCTTTTTTTTTCTTTTTTATTTATTATTCCAGGGTTTTGAGAGGGTACAAACGTAGTTACACTTTATGTCTTTGCCTCTCCCAAGTGCGGGTTAAAGGCGTGCCCTTCCCTCCCTTTAGTGCTCCCCGTGTCCTTTAGTTGTAGATTTGCCCCCCCCCCATCTCCCTAATCCCTAGAAAGTGTTTCTGCATGCGATCAACCTAGTGTAGATCAGTTAGTACCAATTTGATGGTGAGTACAAACGGATCCCATTCTTGTGCTCTTTTCGTGCCTCACTTTGGATAATGGGCTTAAGTTTAATCCAGGAAAGTATAAGAGGTTCTAGATCACTGTCATTTCTTATAATTGAGTAATATGCCATTGTAAACATATACCAAATTTTAATAATCCACTAATTTCTATTTCTTATCTCCACCTATTTTCTATGTCTCCTCATTATCTTTTCCTCCTGCCTTTTAGGAAAGCTCCTCAATCTTACATTCCAGATCACTAATTTGTTTTACAAACTGGTGTTCTTTGTCCAGCTACCATCCTTTTTACATCTCATATTTCACCTTGTTCATTTTCTTTCTTCCTGGTACTACTTAACAATACTAATATCTTCCATTCTCTGTTCAAGAATACTCATTATGGTTATTTGGATTATCTATTTCAGCAGTGTTTCTTCATAAAGTTATTGTTCAGTTTATTATCTTTATTATATAGAGTTTGTACCTCTCAGGTGTCTGTGAAGTCATATTTCCTGGGATAACAAGATCTTTCAAACTTCTTGACCTTATTCTACAGTGAGAGATACATTTTACCTCATGACCCATTTGATGGATAGTGATAAAATGATATTTCTAAATATATTTGATATATATCACAAAATATTTAGCACTATGACAAGCAATGCACTATGTTATTTCCTTGTCAATTTGATTTTATTGAAAAATAGCAGTACTGTATACTGCAGTGATCTAATCATCTGCTAATGAGTAAACGTCTACAGTTTCAAAACTCTCTGAGAATATATATGAGGGAAGGACTGAAGGTTCAGCATAGTTAAGAAAGAGGTGTTAAAAGAACATGCCCTAAAACCCTAGGCATCACAGAATACCTCAGATGAATCTAGTTTTTTCCATTTCTTTGGGGGCAATAATTCTATTTAGGCATTCACTTCTAAATTCTTAGACAGGGGTAGACCTAGAGATGGCAATCTCTTCATATTATAAATTATCAGCTTTGGTAAGTTTGTGGAGAAGGAGTTGGATCAATCAATATTCAGGGGTGACTTGTCAGTTTGCACCTACATCAGCTTCTTCCCCCCACAAGGCTGCTCTAAGAATATGCACACCCATAGGCCTCGACACTTTACTACTGCTGCTCTTGGCCTTAAAGGAATAATCCTATCCCTCCCAGACCAACTTGTGACAGCCTTTAGTTTCTCTGGGGTTACTCACGGTTTATGATATTTCTTCAGATCAATGTTTCTGTCCTTCCACAATTTCTCCAGAAGGGATTATGTTTAGAAAAATTCTGTATATTATGTTTAGCAAAAGGCCTATGTTAGGTCTTTTTAGGAGCCCTTAAAATTTACATGCTCAAAAATCATACTTTTTCATGGTTACAAAAAACCTCAGTGATCAATCTGAGATGAGTCTATCTCAGAACAGAAACCAGATTGACAGAAAGAATACATATAGGATTACTTTTTTTTTTTTTTTTTTAAGATCGCCTTTGCATTTTATTTTCTTCTGTGTCACCGAGGTAGCATTCATTCTTACAAGTTCCAGGCTAGGCTTCAGTGATGGCTTTCGGCAGTATCTGCATAACCAAAGCCAACAGGGGACTTCAGTCCCCAACATACTGGGAATCTAGTGAATCTGAATAGCTCGGGGAAAAGAGTTTTTGCATTTGTCTAAATTTTGTGCCTCATTTAAGATAATTAAGGTCACTGCTTTTGCTGGGGGCACATCGTGGCCCATATGTGGGGATAAATATACACCAGGGTGATCCAACAAGCAAACGGGGTGGGCCTCTAACTCTGCAGTATGATAGGAAGAGCTCTAAACATCACCTCTCCCTCTAAAAGTACTTCCATACCTACTCTGATCTTTTTTCTTCAGGTTGGCCTTAAATTCTCCATCCTGGTTTGAAATTTCTGTTATATATAATTGCTTTGAGTAAGACAACAAAAACCCCACTAACGAAAATACCTCAAACATTAGCACACATTATAGTACAAGTGTGGATTAGTGATCATCCTCCAATCCAGTTAAGCAGGTAATCTCTTCTGCATCAGATCTCTTCATCTTTCTCCACAAAGATGCTTTCTCCTCTCCTCTCGTGTTCCGCAGACCCCTACCTGCCACTACCATCCACGCAGTTAGCTTCCCACAGTGATCCTCAGCTCTTCCTTTGTTCTCACAACTCCACAATCTTCTCCTATTAGTTTTCACTTCTAAGTTCTTCTAGAATCCACCCACTTCTGTTCATACCGGCTGCTGTCATCCTAGGCATTTGCCATGGGATCTCTCCCACAGCTCCTGTCTCATCTCCGTATCTTCATTCTGTCCTCCTCTAACCCATTCTCAGCGCGTCAGCCAAATGTTTTGGCCATGTCATTATGAAACTGCCCTTCACACAAGTCAATAACAGGGTGCAGGGCGAGAACTGTGGTAAGGGCCTAGCTAAAAATAGTGATAATAATTAGTCACTGTCCCCCTCTTTGCTTCTCTGTAATTGTCACTCTGGAATCACACAGCTGGTGGTCATAAAGATTCTTAACTTCTCCCCTTAGCTGGTCTCCATAAAGATTCTTAACTTTCTCGGTACATAACATTACCTTTTTGAAACTTAACAGTAGTTTATAAGATACCTTCCAGGACCCGCATTCCAGTGGATTGGTTGACCCACCCAGACCAGTGACCCATACCAAGAAACAGACTTAACTAGAATTGTGACCCCCAGGGACTGAAGCAACACAAGGAGATGATTTCTACATCTCTATAATTTTGTCCCAATTAATAAACATAATTGCCTAATCCTTTGCCTGACAAACTATCCTTAAAAACCCTGTCTCCTAGATTTTTCGGGAGGCAGATTTGAGAAATTTCTCCCATCTCCCCATGTAGCACTAGGCGGAATAAACTCTTTCTCTGCCGTAAAACCTGCTGACTCAGCGTAATGGCTTCTTCCTGGGCAGCGGGGAGATGAACCTGGTTGGGTGGCAACAATTACTTTGCTAAAACTCTTCAATATTGGCCAATTGTCTTTAGAGTGGTTTTCAAATATTTCATCACTAAAACATACCCAAGAAATACAATGTCCTTCCTTTAGTATCAGCAATTAAGGCAGTTTGATCTCATGATCATATCACATGCCAAAGTGGTTAGAGAGAGATATATAGGGGAACTTATTCAAAAATATGCAGAATGAGAAGGACATTCCTGGAGCATTGTAGGTGTTCAATAAACATTTCTTGAGTGAATGGATGATGGGTGAGGCATAGGAAAGGTAAATTTGATAGCAGGAAGCACTTGAAGACAGGTTCAGAGCATAAAGTTCTGTGAGAGGAGAGCAGGAGAGAATATTTGGGAATCTATAAAAGCTTAGTTTTTGTGTGTGTGTGTGTGCACAAAGTTATTATTTTATAGTTTTGAAGGTCAGAAATCCGAGACAGGTCTCACTGGGCTACAGTGAGGCGTCAGTAGGTCTGTGTTCCTTTGGGGAGCTCTGAGGGAGAATCCCCTCTCTTTCTTTTTTCAGCTCATAGAGGCTGGCCACATTCCTGGGTTCATGGTCCTTGTCCATCTTCAAAGCCAGCAATGGTGGGCTGATTCTTTTTCATGCTGCATTTCTCTAACACAGACTCTCATGCTTCTCTCTTTCATTTTTACCCTCGTGATTAATGGGCCCACTTAGATAATGCAGGATAAACTTTCCATTCTAAGGTCAGTTGATTAGCAACTGTAATTACATCTGCAATTTTAATTCCTCTTTTTCATGTAAGAAAGTCCTAACTCTGTTCCACTCGACAGACCTCTACCAGATATTCAAACATATATGAAGCTGCAATAATTAACACAGTGTGGTACCCACATAATAGGACATAATAGAAAGCCTGAAAATACATCTATGTATTAAGAATTTAATGTAGACAGTTATCAACTTTCGTGCAACACATTTTTTTGTATCTTATGCACTGATGTTCCTAAGCTACTCCATCTAGGCTAAATATAGGTTTTTATATATTTGCTATTCACCAACTCTTTTGATCTGCAGCACACCTCCAGCTTATAGTATAGTTTAAAGAACATGGTTGTCATGTTTGATTGAGGAGATTTTGGTGTTTGGAATGTTTTTTTGTTTCTTAAATTTTTGCTTACGCTATTATTTAATGAGGTAAAAAGAGAAAAATGGAAGCACTCATATTAAGTGATAATGTATTTGAGATATAATTGAAAATTATTCATATAAAATAAGCCCAAAGAGTTGCATCTTTCTTTTATTTTTAAAAATAAATTTTACTGTGTATATTTAAGGTATACAACATGATATATAAGTACATATATATAAAATAAAATGGTTACTATAGTGGAACAAATTAACATATCCATCCTCTCACATGGTTACCCATCCCCCCCAATGTACTTACTCATTTAGCAACAGTCCTGAATACAATACACTATTATCAACTATAGTCTTCATGTGGTACATTAGATCTTTCAACTTGTTCATCCTACACATTTATTACTTTGCATCCTTTGATGTACACCTCCTCATTTCCTCTCTCTTGCGTTGACCCTGGTAACCATTGTTTTATTCTCTCTATATGTATATTTGACCATTTTTAAAAAATTCCATGTGTGCATGAGATCATGTAATGTTTTTCTTTCTGTGTGAGGCTTATTCACTCAGCACAATGTCCTCCAGGTCCATCCATGTTGTAGCAAATGGCAGGATCTCCTCTCTTTTTATGGCTGAACAATATTCCATTTATGTGTGTGTGTGTGTGTGTGTGTGTGTATGTATAAACATATCAAAGTTTCTTTATACACACACACACACACACACACACACACACACATCTCACAGTTTCTTTATCCATTCATCCATTGATGGACACCTAGGTTGTTTCCATATCTTGGCTATTGTGAATAATGCTGCAATGAACAGCAGTGCAGCTATCTTTATGAGGTGGTGTTTTCATTTCCTTTGGGCATATATATCCCAAAGAGGGATGCTGGTTCATACTGTAGTTCTATTTTTAATTTCTTTAGGAACTTCCATACTGCTTTCCATAATGGCTGCACCAATCTACATTCCAACCAATAGTGTACAGAAGTTCCCTTTTCTCTACACCTTCACCAACACTTACTATCTCTTGTATTTTTGATAATAGCTATCCTAACAGGTGGGAGGTGGTATCTTATAGTGGTTTTGATTTACATTTCCCTGATGATTAGCACTGTTGAGTACCTTTTCAGTAACCTGTTGGCCATTTTTATGTCATCTTTGGAGAAATGTCAATTGGAGTTTTTGTCCATTTTTTTTAATCAGGTTATATGCTTTCTTGCTATTGAATTGAATGATTTCTTAATAAATATCATAACTATTATATTAATCCCTTGCCTGACACATAGTTTGCAAATATTTTTTCCCAATCTGTAGGTTGTCTTTTGATTTCATTGATTGTTTCCTTTGTTATACAGAAAATTTTTAGTTTGGTGTAGTCCCACTCATTTATTTTTGGTTTTGTAACATGAGCTTTTTGTCTGATAGCCAAGGAATCATTGCCAAGACCAATGTCAAGGAGCTTTTCCCTTATATTTTCTTTCAAGATTTTTATGGTTTCAGATTTTATATTTAGGCCTTTTATCCATTTTGGATTGATTTTTGTGTATAATGTAAGATAAGAATCTAATTTAGTTCTTTTGCATGTGGAAATCCAGTCTTCCCAGTACCGACAATGGAAAAGACTATTCTTTCCCCATTGTATCTTTTTGATGCCCTTGTTGAACATTAGTTGACTGTATATGTTTGGATTTATTTCTGTGTTCTCTACTTTGTTCTACTTACATCTTTATTTTCTACAGCATGTTTTTTGGGCTTAAGCATGCCAATTGTCTGTTTAGTTGTTGAGTTTTTTAATAGTAATATAATAAAATTAAAGGTAATACACCAAATCATGGAATTATATTATAGAACAAGCATTTTTTTCTTCCACATGAAAGAAATAATATAGTAGAGAAATAGGGAAAATAAAGAAATCTTTAAAATTGTGGATTGGACATCACAAATGTTTTGAGGCTGAGCATGGTGACTCATGCCTGTAATCCAGTGCTTTGGGAGGCTGAGGTGGGAGGATAACTTAAGGCTAGGAGTTTGACACCAGCCTGGGCAAATAAACAAGACCCTGTCTCTCCAAAAAATTTAAAAAAATTAGCCAGGCATGGTGGTGCATACCTATAGTCCCCGATACCAGGGAGGCTGAGGCAGGCGGATCACTTGAGCCCAGTTTGAGGCTTCAGTGAGCTATGATGGAGCTACTGTACTCCAGCCTGGGTGACAGAGCAAGATCCTATCTCTACAAAACAACAACAAAATGTTTTTACTTCCATATTTTTATATGGCTTATTATTCCAGTACTTTTATTGTCTACCAAGTTAATTTCCAAGTGGATCAAAGATACAAATGGGTAAATTTGGGGAACAAAATGAAGAAAGGCAACTGTATAAAACTGTAAGCATTAGAAGAAGAAAACATGAATGAATTTCTCTTTATGGAATTTGGGATAATATTCCAAATTTGACTCAAAATCTAGAAGCAATAAATGAAAAGAGCAATAAATTTGATTCTACAAATCTAAAAAAGCTTGAATGGCTAATTAAATACAGTAAAAAGGCAAATTAAAAACTGTGGGAAAATATTTTTACTTCATCATAGACAAGGGCTAATAATGCCTAAAATATAAAGAGCTTCTGAAAATAGAGAAAAATGCCCTATAGAAAAATATGCTAGCAATATGTACAGTTCACAGAAATAGAAATTCAAATGGTTCTTAACCGAATGAAAAGATGCTTAACCTCATTTATAACAAAAGAAATGCAAATTAAAAGTATTGTAAGAAACATTTCTCCCCATCAAATGGGCAAAATTCCAAAGTCTGACGGTATATTTCGTTGAAAAGGCTGTGGGTAAACAGACACTTTTATATACTGCTGGTGAGAATGAAATGATACAACCTCTAGGAAGGGGGCTTTTTCAGCATCTAGCAAAATTGCATATATATTTACTCTTTGATCCAGCAATTACATTTGCAGAAATCTATTATGAAGAAATACTGGCAGACATTTGAAAAGATATGCAAGACTATTACACTATCATGGATAATGTAATAGAAAAGACTAGAAACAGTTCAAATATCCATCAATAGGGGATTAGTTGAATAGAGGATGTTGAATAAACTATTGTACATTCATACAATGAAGTACTGTAAAACAGCAGGAGAATCATATTTCTATCCTTTTATAGAACAATCTCCAGGATATATTGAAAGGACAAAAAGGAAGTGGTAAAAGTGTGCTAAAGTTTATCTAAACAAATGTAGATATGGATATTTATTAAGAAAACAATAAATGGATACCACAAAATAAAAAGAAAAAAAAAGGCTTACTTGTAGTTGAAGGGAGAAATAGAGTGAAGGAGACAGCTAGGTTTTTTCAAATATACATTGTTTTGAAGATTTGAACCGTACGTTCTTTGCAGTATTATAAAAGAAAATTCAATAAAAAGCACTATCTTAAAATCTAAAACAGATAAACCTAGCTCCATATTCAGTTTACATAATCTCATAACAAGAATATTCCAATGTACTATAAATATCAGTATTTTGATTATATATCACTAATAGGATATGCCCTCAGGAAAGAAGTGCAAAAAAAATTTTTTTAACTATTTTCGATAATCACATTGTTGGTGGTAGTGATGCTGTAATTATTCTGAGATAGTTTTATGTGTGGTGTGATATAAAGCAAATAAGTAATTATATACCTGTCATTGAAAAGCATGCTTTTCAGCATGGGATTAAGAAGATACAAATGTAAAGCTATAGTCCTGAATTTGAACTGAGACATCAATTTGACCTCTTAGAATATCTGTAAATAAAATAGATAGATCCTTGATCGATCCTCTGAAAAAGTCGAGATGCAATAGTCAGCCCAGCTGAGCACCCCCAGCACCCAGATTGGGATATTGAAATATTTTCCACTAAAAGAAATCAGAATTTTTAGAGAAATGACTGAATTCTGGATCAGGTTTAGGAAATGTGCAAGGTTAAGCTTGGCATGTCTTGTATCTGATAGAAAGGCTCTGTCCAAAAAGACTCAATAGTTAATCTGAATTATTTCCCACTGGACAAGGATGGAACAATGAATTGGAATGGACACATTTAAAATATCAAATCCTCAAAAGTCATGATTTCTGGATACCAGAGGCTAGCTCATTATTTTAAAAACTAGTAAACAAAGGAAAAGAATCAAATATTTATCCTGGTTTTCCTATGTGATTTGTATTTTACAGTGTTCAAATATTCGGTGAAGCCAAGTTTCTCTTCATAGATGTGTTTCGGCTTATAAATGGAGAAGAAATGGCAGAATTTGAATATTACCAGTATTGAATTATTGGATATTGGTAATGATCATTGGTGACTACTAACATTATAAAAAAAAGGATAATGATAGCATGCAATTCATCATGGAAATACATAAAACCACCTATGAAATAGTCATACCACAAAAAAAAGGAAGAATCTAAATCTTAACAGTCTGCCATAGCTCAGCAAAGAGTGGCAATCAACACAATTTAGGCTGTGGAGGAATCCTATATGGAAAAAGAACCAATTTCTTCAACAACACTAATGAAAAAATGTAAAGATAAAAACTCAGGATATTGAAGGAGAACCTATAAACAGGCAAAACATATATTAAAGAGCCACAGTTTATGCACTTATTTGAATCACAAATCAAGTGGGCAAATTTAAAAAAAAAATAAAAAAGAAAATTGGGGATCTGTGAGCACTGATAAATATATGAAGGGTTTAAGAAAATGTTTAACAGTATTTTTAGGTGATGATGGTCTTGTGTTTTGTGATGAACACTGAATCTTAATCAGAAGTTTAAAAATTGTTGAAGCTAGGTGGTAGATAGATCAGGCTTTTTATTCTACTTCTGTTTATGTTTAAAATTTTCTGTAATAAAAAGTTTTAAATGTTTCCGTTAATTCAAATTTGTGTAGTTATTAATAGCAACAGTGAGAACTCCTTTATCAAGGAATATTTTTGATGTTCAACTTTTCTTATTAATATTTCAAGGAAGTTAATAAGATACCATTTAAGTCAGAAACTCAATTATCTGCTCAAGCATAACACTGGCAAATATTCTTCCCAATCAATTTCCTCTGCCTCACAAAAGTCATTTCAAGTAAACTGAGAGAGCTAGAAACTAGAACTGAGAGATAACGAATAACTTTGAAAATTTATTTTATGATTTAATTTCATATTTAATCTAGGTTTTTAATAATTGCATGTACATTGCCTAACACTCAAAGTTTTAGAAACATTAGACAGGTGTATCATATTTAGAGATCTTCCTAGTATTTTTAGCTCTCTGTTACGGTCTCTCCCCTTTTACTGCATCTTCTATTTCTCGACTGAGCAGAATTTTTTATATAATAAAGTTGGAAAATCGTGTCAGTGAACAAAAAAATGGATTATGCCTTTGGTATGTTGTTCTAATTGGCTAACCATTTGGGAAAAGAATTGAATTATATTCTTATTTTATACTTTATGCCCAAATTAATTCTATGTGGATTCAATATTTAAATATTAAAAGTGAAATAATAAAAGCAACATAATATAAATTATTGATAAATGTTTATAAAACCTACATTGAAGAATAACTTTCTCTTATGATATCAAGGCAGAAGCTACATAAAAAGACTGATAGGCTTGAATATACAAAAATTTTAAACAAACTATCACAAAAGACCCCCCCTCCTACCAATTAATGACCAACTGGTAAATGTTTAAAACATATGTAATCAAGAATTAACATTCTTAATATTTTAAGGACCCTTCACTTATGCATGGATGAAAAAAAGTTGATCTTTCTAAGAAAAAAGAGACTAAGGACATGAATAAATAATACACAAATAAATACAAATCAATGGTGTACATGTGAAAAAGGTTCATACATGGTTGCTAGTAATAAAATAAATGCACATTAATATAAAGATGAGATGACACTTTGTCATCTATCAAAGTGGCAAAGACAAAGTTTGACTGGGCAGGTGTGTGGTATTTGGGTATTGGGAGAAATAGAAGTAGACACAAACCTCTCTCAAGGCAATTTGGTGGTATTAAGAGCCGTAACATTTACATAACCTTTAACATGGACATTTTTTCTCTAGAAATTTATTCTTAAAAAATAACAAAACGAGTGTGAAAATATTTAACGTAAATGTTTATTGCAGCATTATTTATAATAGCAAAAAAAGCTGTAAGCAGTCTGAAATCCAAGGATGGGGGATTTCAGATCCCTTGTTGATAATACATAGACGTTGAAAAGGTGCTTTAGTAACAGAGAAAGATATGAGAGCTAATGTTAAGCAGGAAAAAAAGGACTCAGAGCAATTTATGTTGTGTTAGCCCATGTTATTTATGCATATACTTTATCTGTATTTAAATGAGAAACTTAGAATTTTTGTAATACATTTTAAAAAGATGTTTTTTCTATTTATTTTTGAAGATTTTCTTAAGAACCTATGCTATAAAATGTAACTATAAGAAAGTTCATTCAAGATATTGTAATGCTTGTTGTTTTAAAATATTTTTTAATTTTAATTTTTATGGATACATAACAATTGTACATATTTATGGTATGCATGTGATATTTTGATACAAGCATACAATGTGTAATGAACAAAACTGGGTAATTGGGATATCCATCACCTCAAACATTTATCATTTCTTTGTACTGGAAACATTCTAAATCTACTCTTCTGGTTATTTTGAAATATACATTAAATTATTGTTACTATAGTTGCTCTACTGTGCTACAGAGCACTAGAACTTATTCCTTCTATCTAACTGTATTTTTGTACCTATGAACCATCCCTTCTTTATCTCTCCCTCCTCGCTACCCTTCCTAGCCTCTGGTAACCACTATTCTATTCACCACCTTGATGAGATCAAATTTATTAGCTCCTATGTATTAGTGAGAACATGCAACGTTTGTCTTTCTGTGCCTGACTTATTTCACTTAACATAGTGTCCACCAGTTCCATCCATGTTGCTGCAAATGCTAGGATTTCATTCTTTTTATGGCACAATATTATGTGCCATTGTGTATATAATACCACATTTTCTTCATCCATCCACTGATGTACACTTAGGTTGATTCTGTATCTTGGCTGTTATAAATAGTGCTGTGATAAACATGGGAGTGCAGACAGCTCTTCAATATGCTGATTTTTTTTTCTTTTGGATATATACCCAGCAGCGGGCTGCTGGATCATATGGTAGCTCTATTTTTAGTTTTTCGAGGACCCTCCATACTGTTTTCCATCGTGGCTATACTAATGTACATTCCCACCCAAACTGCTCATTCTTGTTGAGGCAGAGTACTGATGAGCAAATCACAGCTCCAGAGGCAGAGCCCAGAGTGGACAGGAACTTGCGTGATCTACACTCATATTGGGTTTTAACATGTCACAAATTAAAGAAATGTAATACTTCTTGTATTTTGATGCTTTGAAGGAGTGGAACATGGATAGACTTTTAAGTCCAGGATACACACACACACACACCACACATAAACACAGACACAAATACACAAGCTTGGCAGTTGATGACAGAAGAAAAGTAATGTCTTCATCCTGATTAAATACTAGCAGCTAATCACGAAGGGATTTTAACTCAGTGATACATCAAGTCCAGAGATACAGGTATGGCCAGATGTCTGTAAAATGGCTAATATTTGAAAATGTTCCAAAAGAATACCAGAGCTCAAACAGGCAGTTTCATTCATTCAAAAAATACTTATTAAGCACATGTTATGTGCCAGGCATTGTTTTAGCCTCTGGGAATACTACAGTTACCAAAGTCTTTACTGTCTTGTAGCTTTCAGTTGAGACTATTAAAGCTATACTGGAGAAGTTACAGGTTAAATTTTTGTAGAACAGTTAATCAAGAGGCTTTTAAAATGGGGCTTAGTCATCTGTTAATACATTCATTAACTGTAGAATCACAGACTGTATATGTCCTTTAAAAATGTGTAATTTTAACTCTCTTACAGGTAACTGAACTCTGAGGACAGTGTCTGAAGCAGACAAACAGCTTCCACATCAGGATTGTTGCATGGGGTGTTCTCCACTTAACTCTTCCCATTTTGCAAATGCAAAAAAAAATGGGCCATACCTGGGAGCCCAGATATTATAATTTCCATTTCATTCACACACCTCCACCTCCACTTAATATCTAAAATTACCACTAGGACTTGTTTATTTTACTTTCCAATCTTTCTGTAACATCTGCCCGTTTCTCTCCATATACATTCCCACTGCCCACCATCATGTCTTGCCTGAGCCGTGACTGTCTCCTGCTGATTGGTCTCACCCCATTCACCCCTATTCTGCCGCACTCCGTTCTCGGTAGCTGTGCAGCTCGGTGTGCATGGCTACCACCAGCCACAGGGTCTATTGAGTAACACACGGCTAGTCTAAATGGAATGGGCTGTAAGTGCAAAATGCACACCAGATTTCCAGCAGTTAGTATGAAAAAAGGATGTAAAACATCTCATTTATAATTTTCATATGAATTGCATGTTGAAATGAGCCATTGGGTTAAATAGAACATATTAAAATTAATTTCACCTGTTTCTTTTTACCTTCTTAAAAACTGTGGGTGTTAGAAAATTTGTTATTAGATATGTGGCTGGCATTGTATTTCTGTTGGACAATACTGCTGTCTACTGTAATAAAAAATCTAATTATGTCCTACCCTCGCTCACAATCTTCCAATGACTTCCTGTTAAAGAAATGCAATTCTTCTTGTATTTTGAGGCTTTAAAGGAGTGGAACATGGATAGACTTTTATGTCCAGGATACACACACATAAACAGGGACATAAATACACAAGCTTGGGCCGGTGAGGACAGAAGACTAATAATGCCTTCATTAGGATAAAGGATAAAGACCAAAATCTTTAACATGACTGGTAAGTCTGTGGGGCATCTTTTCCCACCTGCCTTGCTATTTCTACCGCTTTCCTATCTTTCCCCTTAATTTTTGAGCTCTAGCCAATCATCTTCTTTTAGGTCCTTTAGCACAGTGATTTTTCTAACTATGGTTAGAGACCCAATGGCTGGTCACAAAATGAATTTTGTGAAATGAGACCAGCATTAAAAATAGAAGAGAAGAGAAGGGAAGGGAAGGAAAAGGAAGAGAAAACAGAGTACATCACAAACAAAAGAGTAAATATTATTTCATGCAAATCCTTTTTATTTTGTGTGTTTGTTTACTGGATTATGTGGTAAAATATATTTTGTACTAAAAAGAAAACGTTTGTGAAACAATGCTTTAACCCAGTGTTTCTCAGCCTTGGTACCACTGAGGTTTTGGTTGGACAACTGTTTGTTGTGCAGAATGTCCTGTTCTGTGCAGGATGTTGAGTGGCGTCACCAGCCTCTACCCACTAGATGCCAGTAGCACAGCCCCACTCCAACATGACAACTCAGAATCCCTCCAGACCTTGCCAGATGTCCCTGAGTGAGAACCATTGCTCTAGCCCATGCTCCATCTCGCAACAGAGCTTTCCCTAAGCTGTTCTCCTTAACTGAAAGACACTTCTCACCTCTCGACTCCTGGGTGACTCTTACTCACTCTTCAGCCCTCTGCTTAATTATGGCTGCCATGGGAAAGTCTTTCCTGGGTCCTCCAGGCAAGTTTTATCCTTCTATTACATGTTTGTGTTATGCTATAGGAGATGGAAATAAATCTATAGACAATTTTTTGGAGTTATAATTTTTGTTTAAAATCTACATCTTGTTTCTCTGAGGATTTGGTGTTTTTTGTGTTTTTTTTTTTTTTCAAAAAGCCTAGCTATGAGCCAGTGCTATGTTAAAGGAAGATGGAAAAGAAAGACAAAATGAAACATAATGAAACAAACTTTGAACCATTATAATCAATAAAGTAGGGTGAAAACTGGTAGTTTGAGATTAGGAATTTTGAATTTTCTCATTGTTATCTGATTGACCACCAAAGGGGAGGATTAAGTGGTTTCAATCTCTTAGGAATACTATATCTTAAATAAATAAATGGTCCCCTAACATCATTAATATGTACAAAACGCACACTTCCATTACAACATCAAGGGTTAGTGTTCATCATGACTTTTCTAGAATTTGATAAATACCTATTGCCTTCAATATTACTGAAGAAATATCTGAGATGAGAATGACACATCCTCATATTTTCCACTCATATGTTATTGGCCAAAAAGGCCATGTCTGTGGATAATTTAAGTGAGTAGAAAAGTACGATCCTCCTGTGAGCAGCAATAATATCTACTGCACAATTAAAATCCTATTTTTAGTAGGGTAAAAAAGCATAGCTACTGAGCACATAGTTCCCTCATTCTCTTTACTTATGGGCCTTACAAGAACTTTTAGGTTCAGATATGGGCTGAAAACTAGTTGACATAAATTCATTCAATACTTATATTAATATTTTCCTAATTATAAGCCAGGAATTCTAAGTGCTTTATACATATTTACTCATTTTTTCCACAAAATAATCTTAAGAGGTTAATATTCTTATCCCCATTTTACAGATGGGAAAGTTAAGGTATAGAGAGGTTAAATGATTTGCCCAATACTCTCAATCCTCGTGGAATTTATGTGTCTGAATCTAGCTAGTAGGCAGGAAGACCACTGCTGGGCTTGAGAAAATTCTTCACAACTCACCAACATGTTTCAATATGTCCAGATTAGGAAAGAGTGTTCTTTTCTTATTTTTTCCTATTTCTACAAAAGGCCCTAACATATAAGTAATTTCTGTTGCTCAGTGTTTGACCTTTGATAAACAGTGTTTGTGCCAGAAACTCAAGAATGCGTTATTTTCTGCTTTTAAGATGAGGAAAATGTTAGCTTCGTAGCGTAGCATTGGACATAACTAATGAAAACACACACATCAGTTATTTGTGTTTAGTTGACTCCTTTGTCCTGTATAGCCTTCTATTTTTCGACCTTTTGTATCTTCATATTAATGGCAAATAAGAATTAATGGATAAAGAAGACATAATGGGAATCAAAATGGAAATCATAAGTGATTTCATATCCTCTGAAAATAATATAATTTCCTCAATTCTGCGTGTTCAGGAATCAAATTCTACATCAGGTGCCATTTGCTAACTGAATAATTCGATCCTATGAGAAAGGGGTTGGCAAACTACGCCGTGAGAGCCAAATCTGGCCTGCTGCATTTTATAAATAAAGATTATTGGAGCACATCCACACCCCCTTCATTTAGGTACTGCCTAGGGCTGTTGTGGGACTAAATGGCTGCTGAGTAGTTGCGACAGAGACAGTCCAGCCCAGAAAGGCTTAATTATTTACTATCTGGATCTTTTCAGAAACAAACGAAAAAACAACTGCCGACCTCTAGCATATGAAGGTATGAAGGTGATTGTCAGTTGCTGAACCATTGGCAATAAGTCAGGTATTTTGAGTGTTCTGTTCCTGTGGTCAGTATTTTGCTTCACCTTGCAAATCACATGTCAGAGAAGGGCCCGCTGAAAACATAGTGGACGGAGCTCCCATTAGATCATCAACGCTCACATCCATGATGCAATTGACTTCATTCTCACTACTAAGCATCCCTGTTTTATATGGTGCTTTGCCAAGCACTACTCCTATTTCTATTTATTCCTGCTTTATAATAGTTCATAATCTAAGACACATAATACTGAGATAGAGTTTCATGTTATACTCTAAATAAGATAAATATTTAAACCAATAGTAATGAAAGAAGACATTAGACTCCCTTTTAAGCTAGGTATTTTGATATATATTTGCCCTGAAAAAATGTTATGGAAATTACAGATAGCAAAATTTTAAGAAAGAATTGTAATAATCATAATGAAATTTTGATTACCGGAAAGTCGTGTCAAAAAGCTTACTTTAAAAGACATCCTGTTTAATTTTGAGGGAACAGAAAGAATGAGTAATTTGAGACATTCTTTTCTTAATAGTCACAAGCCAAGCTTAATTAAAGAGACAAAGTATTAGTTTGCAAAGGCAAACAGAGCTGATGCCTAATGTGATCTTTTTTTTTTTTTTTTTTAGCTCTGAGTTCAACATTCCAGCTGGCTTGAACTGTGGGTGATACACAATTAAAACTGAATGAAAGACGTGAGAATCTTACTTATCTGGCTTCCTGTTCCCTTTGATGTTGTCCCAAATCAAAACCCTGCCATCCTCCCTGCATAATAAATCAAGCAGAAATTCCTGTTGATTTAATGAATATTTTATTTTTTTGGATATGGCCATTGCTATATTTATGCAAGTATAAGGATCAATTAATGAAGCAAGTCACTAAAAATAGTATGTTCTAGTAACTAATTAGATGATCATAAAGGGAAGAAAATTCAGTAGCTAACATTAATATGCTATCATTTTAGTCATTTAGACTGAACTGATCAATTTCTAGTCAAGACAATTCTTGATTTTTTTCTAATTTTTTTATTATGAAAATTTAAAAAATGGGACAAAAATGAATATCCATAATGACTCAGCAATAGGTAATGACCACATTTGCATTTGCTTGTTTTATTTTGTTTTATATCTAACATTTTTAAATTTAGAATAATCTCCCTGGCTTTTAATTTATTTGTATTATATTTAATTATATTTACTTTTTGTTTTTAAATTAAATTTTTATTTTGAGATAATTATAGATGCATGTGCAGTTATAAGAAATAATACAGACATCCTATATATCTTTTATGCAGTTTCCCACAATGGTAAAATCTTAGAAAATGATTGTACAATATCACAGTCAGGATGTTGGCGTTGATACAGTGAAGATACAGATCAGCTCCCGCACAAGAATCCCTCGTGTTGCCCTTTTACATCCACAGCCACTTCCTCCTGTTTCCACCCCCTCCTTTGCCCCTGGCAACCGCTAATCTCTTCCCCATCACTGTAATTTTGTATATTGATTTTTTTAAAAAGACCAAATCCATTTTCTCATTGATTGTCCCACATCGAGAATGTATCCAATTGTTTCCTCTTACTGATATCTTTTTTATCTATCCCCTGCTTCTGGAAAACTGGAAAGTTGATCTGAAGACTTGGATATACAGTAAGCATTTTAGACAACAACATTTCCTAGGCGATGCTTTCTATTTCATTTCGCATCATATCAGGAGGTACGCAATACCAGGATATTCCAATGTAAGTGACGCTGAGTTGGACCGCTCTGTTCATTTGATGAGCAGCAGCCCTCTTCACTGAAAGGTATGTTTTCTTTTGTTAACTGTGTATGTCTTATACGTCAGCAACATTTTTCCTAATTGTTTTCACTTCTGTAAATGATCTTTGCCTGAATTAATTATTAATATTTCATTGGGGGGAGGTCAGAAAATTGTGATTTCACAGTATAATTATTCTGTGTTTGTTAACTAATATTCTTTTGTGGAAAAAGTGTGTCCTTTGCCCCAAATTTGCTCAGCTCCTTCCCCTTAATCACCAGCTGTCAGAGTGGGAAGGCGGAGCGACAGTGGGACGGGTATGTGTCCCAATTTGTCCAGGACAGTCCTGCCTGTGTCTCTTTCCACAGAATGTTACTGTGCTCGCGTTCGCTCTCAAAAATTTACCAGATGGACAATGAATTGTAGGATCATTCCATCTATTAGTCACCTCCAATCTCTCTCTCCCCCACTTTCACTTTGAGAATCATTACAGACTCCTGTCTTTATTTATTTAATGTTTCACAATTAATTATGCCTTTTGACAGCCAAATTTTTTATACTAGAACAATTAAAATAATTATCCCTTTTGATGTTCAAATCTCAATAGTTAACTACTCAAGTCTCAAAATTGGTTAGAGTTACGTAAGTTACTTAAAAAATGGCTTTGTATATTTTTTATGTGATTCCAATGGTCTTTGGCTAAATTTTTGCTTGATGGTAGAGTAAGATACTATAATTTTGATTTTTATTTTCTATGTTTCAAATCTGTCTTTATCTTTTTTTTTTTTTTTTTGAGACAGAGTCTCGCTCTGTTGCCCGGGCTAGAGTGCCATGGTGTCAGCCTAGCTCATAGCAACCTCTAACTCCTGGGCTCAAGCAGATCTCTGCCTCAGACTCCTGAGTAGCTGGGACTACAGGCATGTGCCACCATGCCCGGCTAATTTTTTTATATATATATATTTTTAGTTGTCCAGCTAATTTCTTTCTGTTTTTAGCAGAGATGGGGTCTCACTCTTGCTGAGGCTGGTCTCAAAGTCCTGACCTCCAGTGATCCTCCTGCCTCGGCCTCCCGGAGTGCTAGGATTATAGCCATGAGCCACCGCACCCAGCCTCTGTGCTTCAAATCTGAATTCAACCATTTCCTTAAGGATCTCTGATTTCTTTTTATGGGAACTGATAGTTAGAAACTAAAATCTGAATGCCGGGAGTTTTCCCTTTTACTGGGGCATTGCTGCTCCCAGGCATTTCAATGAATAAAGCTAGGATATACTTAAATATTGGGTTTATATTGTTATTTTCAATTCAGATTTGACATTACAGTGCTTGTTTTAATTTCTTTGATTTTGTATTTATATTGTATGTTTTATACTGAAAGCCCTGGTTACTAATTAGCACATTTACTTTATTCTATGATATGTATAAAATACATGGTTACAAAATAAAAAGTTCGATATATTTACCAACTCTGAGTAAGGTTTAAAATTTTGTTTCAGTTCTGTTTTCCCTTTAGAATATGTTCTATTAAAGATGTACAGTCAGAATATTGGGTTAAAAGTCATTTAAACATTTACTTGGCAAAAGAAAAAAAATTAAAGAGCAAGCAAAGTAAATAGAGAAATAATAAACTGGAAAAAAATGTTTACAGTTTTTATCACAGGCAAAGGGTTAATATCCCCAAAATAAAAAGAGCTACTAGAAACAGAATATATAAAATACAGCAAGGAACATGGTAGGGATATATTTAACAGAAAAAAAGCAACGTAAATAACTTTTAACATGAAAATAGGCTCAATCTGATCACAAGTTAAATCGAAATCAAAATTCTATTAGATATAGAACTTTTGACCTATCACACTGACAAAAATCCAGCAGTTTGGCAACATATTCTATTGGCAAAGCTGCAGGGATAGAGACAATGACATATTGCTAGTGACAATGAAAAATGGCATAATTCTTTGTCAAAGGAACAGACAGTTTCCAGCAAAATTTTTACATGTGTTTATCTTTTGACAAAGATAATCCAAAATCGTCCCATCTCAAGTTCATTAATTTAATCACATCTGCAAAATCCCTTTTGTCATGCAAAGTAACATATTTGCAGGCTCTGCAGATTAGAACATGGATATCTTGGGGGGCCATTTTCTGTCTACCACATGGGGTCACAGAATAAGCACATGAATTCGGTAATAAATTTAAAGATATTGAAATCAAATCATATAAGGTACTTTCTCTGATAATGTGAAAATTAAGCAAAAAATTAATGAGAGATAACTGAAAAGTCCTCAAATATTTAGAAAATGATCAAAACAGTTCTAAAATATGTTAGGTCTAAAAAGAAATGAGAGGAAAATTAGAACATGTTTAGAACTAAATGGAAAGGAAACAACTACATTTCAAAATCAGTGGGATACAATTAAAGTACTCTGTAGAGAGAAATGTATACCTTTTAATGCTTATGTTAGTAAAGTAGAAGGGTATACAACAAATGAACTAAGTTTCCATCATAAGAAGCTAAAAAAGAGAGTTAATAAGACCCAAGTAAGTTAAAGCAAGTAAATAATAAAGATGAGAGTGAACATAAGTAAAACTGAAAAATAGGGATCAATGAAATTCAAACCCGGTTTTTTGAAAAGATTTTTTTAAAACCCCAATAAACTTCTAGTAAATGGATCAAGAAAAAAAGAGAGAAGACACAAATTATCATTATCAGAAATGATATGAGAGATGTCACCATTGATTTAACAGTCACTGAAAAGATACTGAGAGAGTATTACAAACAATTTTATTGCAATAAATTTGAGAACTTCTGTGAAATGGGAAAATTGCTTGAAAGACCTAAATTGCAAAACTGACTCTCAGAGAAACAGATAGCTGAACAGTTTTATGTCTATTAAAGAAATTAAATTCATTATGTCAAAGCTCTCCCCCCAAAAAACTCCAGGCCCAGATTACTTTGTAGGAGAATTCTCTTGCATACGCAAGGAAAAAATAGTATCAATACAATAAATTCTTTAAGAAGTTAGAGGAGGAGGCCACATTTTTCAAAGCACTTCTGAGTCTAGCATTAGCCTAATACCATATTCAATCCAGGACATTACAAAATAACAAAGCTAGAGACTAATATCCTTTATAAAACTGTATGCAAAAATCCTTAACCAAGTATTAAAAGATTAAATCAAGTAATATAAAAAACAGAAAATAAATGATGACCAAATCATATTATACCAAAATTGTAAGGTTGATTTAACATTTTAAAAATGAATGTAAAAAGTAACAGATAAAAAATATATATATAGGAAAGGAAGACATAAAATTGGTTTTATTTTTTGAATATTATTATCCTGTACATAGAAATTCCTAAGGACTTTACAACAAAAGCCACTATAACCAGTATGTGAATATAACATCAAATGACACAAGACCAATATATAAAAATCAATTGTGTTTCTAGATTCTAGCAATAAACAATTACAATGGCATTAAAAACCACAAAGTATACAGAGATAATTTTAACAATGTGTATAATACCCGTACATTGAAAACTGCAAAAGATTGCTGAACGAGGTTAAAGAAGACAAAAATAATTTGTGAGGCTCAATGTCTATGCATTGGAAGACTGAATATTGTTAAGATATTGATTCTCTCCAAATTTATTTATTGATTTAAGACAATCTCAATTAAAACCCGAGCAGATTTTTTTGAAGAAATTGTGAAACTGATTCTAAAGTTTATATAAAAATACAAAGAACACAGAATGTTGGAAAAGAAGAATGTGTCTGGAACACTTATGCTGCTGTGCTGAAGATTCCCCATATCAGTCTATTTAATACTTGTATTGCCATAAATATAGACATTTAGATCAATGGAACAGAATTGAGAGTTCAGAAAGAGAGGCATTATTATGTGGTCATTTTTTTAATTGCCAAGATGATTCAATAGGGAAAGAATTGTCTTTTTAAATTGCACTGGAATAACTAGACATCTGTCTAGAAAAAAGGAACTTTGGCACTTTCCTCACAACATATCCAGAATCTTATTCAAAATAGATCATAGAACCCAACAAAACAGTTAAACCCCCAAAACTTCTAGAAGAAAACATATGAGAAAATCTTTATGATCTTGGGTATGGCAAAGGTTGCTCAGATGGGACATAAAATATATGACTCACACAAGAAAAATAATTTATAACTGCATTTTACCAAAATAAAAAAAACTTTGGCTTATCAGAAAACACCATTAATTAAAAAAATTAAAAGGCAAGGCTTAGATGGGAAAAAGTCCTTGCAAAACATGTATGTTATAAAAGACTTGCATTCAGAATATATAAAGAAAACTTACAACTCAATAATAAGAAGACAGCTCAATCAAAAAATGGGCAAATGACTTACAAATGACTAACAAGTCCAGGAAAAGTTTCTGAACATCATTGGTCACTAAGTATTAATAAATGCAAATTAAAATCACAATGACATGGCATTACACACCCACCAGAACAACTAAAATTAAAAACAAGTGCTGGCAAAGATGTAGAGCGACTGGAATCCTCCTGAACCACATGTCAGGGCTGCGAAGTGACACAGTCAGGAAAATGGCACTGCTTCAGAAAGGGGCTGCTCTGTGAGCCTGGATCCTTGAGTGATGAGGATATGAAACAAAGCCACAGCTCACCCAGAATTTCAGTAAGGCAAGTGAGAAATAAACGTTGTTGTTGCTACCCACTGAGAGTTTGGGATTATTTGTTACACAGCATGCCTTACAAAAGCTGATGAAGAAAGTTGTATTTTGACTTGTAGATAGTGTCATATTTCTTCTTTTTCCTTTTTTTCTTGCCATGCAAAAAATATTTTGTAGTTGAATTTATTGGTCTTTTTCTTTATTGCTTCAGGATTTGAATCACAATTTGAAAGGCTTTCCCACTTTCATGTTCTAAATTAATTTATTCATATTTTCTTCCAGTATAGGTAATATCATCTTTTTAATATTTAGATCCCTCATCAATATGGAGGTATTTTTTAATTTGGTATTTAATAAGTGAGAGGTTTGAATTCAATTGTATCTTGTTTTAAACAGTTATCCAATTGTTGTATGACCATTTACTTAAAAGTGTATCTTTTCCCCAGTAATCTGAGATGCCACCTTTACCATATATCAAATATCCATATATACTTACTTTAATTTTGTACTTTCTATTTGCTTTCTTTTTTTTGTCTATTTGTTGTTTGCACTAACAACATACTGTTTGATTATAGTGGTCTTATAATATCACTTAAGATATTTCTCATTGGTCTTTTCCAACATTTTCTTGACTATTTGCTTGTGCATTTTGAGAACTTACAAGCTTCACAAAAATGTTAGTATTTTTATTAGAATTACATATTTTTATAATATATTTTATATTAACTTGAATAATGTTGAGCTTTTATGAGTCAGATCATTCAATACAAGAATATAAAGTGTCTTTCTGTCCAATTTCAGTTTTGTAATTTTTTCAATAGTATTTTATTATTTTTCATGTGTAGATTTTGCACATATATTGTTCATTTTATTTTCGATTTTTCTCATTTTCTTTGCTGTTATGGTGGGATCTTTCCTTCTGTTCTATTTTTCTAATTATTTTTGCACATATTAAATAATTTTTGCAGGTTAATTTTATGTTTTGATATCTAATGGAATTATATTATTTTTTAAATAATATTTTCACTGAGTCTTTTCAAGTATACTACCATAATTCATACATATAGGTATATTTTATCTTCTTTTGTATAATCATTAGACTCTTAATTGTTGTCTTTATGTTTACATTGGGTAATGTCTCTAAAACAAGACTATATAGTGATATAAATGATAGACATCCTTGCCTTATTTTTGTAGTGAAAATTCATGCTGTGTTTCCCCATAAAATGCTACCTTTTGTATTGAGGAATAGATATACAGACATACACAGATACACACATACATAATCATTTTTATGGATAAATTTATTAAATCTTATTTCAGAAAGTTTTTTTAAGTTAGAAATCGATATTGAATTTTCAAATGCCTTTTAAGGATCAGGAAGATGTATGATTTTGTTTCCTGAAATCTATTAATGTGCTGAATTACATTAATGGCTTTTTAAAAAATATTTAACCATTCTTACATAATTGCAATAAATGTACTTGGTCAGGATATATTATTTTTTAATGCGCTGTTTGATTTTTTTGTTAATATTTTATTTGAGATTTTTACATTGATATTAATAAATCAAATTATCTTTACATTTAATTATTTGGGGCTCTGGCTTTCTAGTTTCAATATTATACTCTCCTTATGAAAATGATTTGAATATTTTCCTTCTTTTGTGTTAACCTCTGTGATGGCATTGCTATTTATTATTTTCTTACTTCCTTGATCTGTATGTTTTTGGGGAGAATATATATGGAGAAATTAAAATTTGCCAATAGCCATTATATAATATGAACCTGGAATTTTTATCTTATAAAACCAATACATGGGCCGGGCGCGGTGGCTCACACCTGTAATCCTAGCACTCTGGGAGGCCGAGGCGGGTGGATCGCTCAAGGTCAGGAGTTCAAGATCAGCCTGAGCAAGAGCAAGACTTCGTCTCTACTAAAAGTACAAAGAAATTATCTGGACAACTAAAAATATATATAGAAAAAGTTAGCCGGGCACGGTGACGCATGCCTGTAGTCCCAGCTACTCGGGAGGCTGAGGCAGGAGGATCGCTTTGAGCCCAGGAGTTTGAGGTTGCTGTGAGCTAGGCTGATGCCAAGGCATTCTAGCTAGGGCAACAGAGCCAGACTCCGTCTCAAAAAAAAAAAAAAAAAAAAAAAAAAACAAAAAATGTTTGTTGAAAAAATTTTACTAAGTACAAATAAGCAAAAAGAAAAATAGAATACAGTAAAATGTTAATAAAAGCAAAATCCTTTACTATTTTGAATAATCTTTTTACCAGATAATAAAAAAGTAATAGTGATCAGCATAAGAAAAGAAAATGTGCCTTAAATATCTCTTCTTTCAGTAGAATGTTAGCCTGAAAATTCTAGCTTTTGATTCATTAATACATTTTTTCCTTTATAATAAAAATATTTTAAAGTATTTTGATATGCATGGTTCTTCTAATTAGCTAATGATTCTATAATGTTGGAAAAGTAAAAGGTGGTCCTTTAAAACATAGGAAAGACCTCATTTAAGTTGTACCAGATGGCACCACGCTATAATTTTAGTTATTTGAACAACCAAAAATTGACTAAAATGAAGGCTATTATTCTGCAGGCAGAAATTTTTGAGGACTTATTTTAACCTCTCCCTTTAAAAAAGTCATTTGTACTCTCAGTGAATTTATATTCTGGGTAATAATGTCTCAAATTCTCCTTTATTTGGATCTGAGTGCCTAATTCAGGTAATGTTACATAGATATCTGACATATTTTTTAAGACAGCAAAAAGTACAAAAGAAAAGATTCATTTTCCATTTGTTTCCTGTTTCCTGTTCCTCTATTTCTTTTATGTTCCTGTAGGTTATTTGAACATTTTTCTTAGAGTTCTATCTTGGTTTTATTTACCATATTTTTAGTTTTAGTAGTGGTGGTCCACGGTGTAACAATATGCATATGTGACTTACCAGTCTGCTGTTATCAACATTTTACCACTTCGAGTGAAGTTCAGAAAGTTTCCTCTCATTTAGGTCCCTTTGCCCTCCTCACTTTTTAAATGCAATTTACTTAAATATTTCTTCTGCTTACATTGAGTACCACAGTTTTTGGTTTAGTCATCAGACATGATATAAGAACTTCATGAGAAATAGGATTGCCTATTATACTTATCCTTATTTTTGAACAATGGAAAATAACATTCCAATGTTATTATCTTCTGAAGTTCCAAGCCTTCTTCTATTAATATTTCCTTCCCATTTACAGAATTTCTGTTAGTGATTCTTTGATGGTAGATTTGCTAACAATAAATTCTCTTAGTTTTCCTTCTTCTGAGAATATCATTATTTCCTCTTCAATTTTTAAGGATATTTTCACCAGATATAAAATTTGCAGTTGAGTTTTTTCTTCTAATACTTGAAGAATGTTGTCACTTTTTTCTGACCTCCATGGTTTTAGATGAGAAATTGGTATTTTCTTATAAGAAATGTGTTATTTCTCTTTGGCTGTTTTGAAGATCTTTGTCTTTAGTTTTCAGAAGTTTACTTATGATGTATGTACCTTGGCACAGATTGCTTTGGGTTTATTCTGTTTGCACCTCAGCTTCTTGAATCTGTAGGTTAATGTCTTTCACCAAATGTCAGAAGGTTTTAGTTATTATTTCTTTGAATACTTTTTCAGTTCTACTCTCTCTTTCATCTCCTTATAAGTCTCCAATGATACCAGTGTTTGCTCTTTTGTTATTATCCCACAGGTCCTTGAGACCATGCTTATTTTATTTTCAAATTATTTTTTTGCTGTTACTCAGATTGGCAAATTCTATTGATCTGTCTTCATGTTCACTGATTCTATTCTCTGTTACCCTCATCTTACTATTAAGCACATTTTGTGGGCTTTTCTAAAATTTTGGGTATTGCACTTTCCAGTTTTATAATTTCCATTTGGTTTTTTGTTTTATAACTTCTATTCCTTTGCTGAGATTTTCTATTTTTTCATTTGTTTCAAAAAAATATACGATTGCTCACTGAAGTATTTTTATGGTGGTTGCTTGTCAAATTGTCCCAACATCTGATTCATCTTGGTGCTGGCATCTGTTGCTTGCTTTTCTAACTCATGTTATGATTTTCCTGGTTCTTGATATGATGAATAATTTTCATTTGTATTGTAGACATTTTGGACGTTATATTGTAAGACTTTGGTTCCTATTTAATCACCATTTTTTTTTTTGTATAGGCCATGTCCCTGTTAAGGTGCACCTAAAGGCCTGGGTGGCTATATATGTTTAGCTTCTTGCAGGGTCTTGTTTACCACACCCTGGCAAGTGTGGGCACTAACTCATACTGCTTTCTTACTACAGAGTGTGGGTGGAAGCTTGCTTTATACCGGGCCTTTCTGACTCCAGATGAGGAGAAATGAAGTTCTAATTATCCTTGCCTCCTACTACCTCTTCTGCCTCTTTGGTGCCAGGTCAGGGTAGAGGTTCAGCTCCTCATTGGGCTCCACTGATACCAAGGTAGGGGCCAAGTGGGGTAACTACCTCACTGTCAATTACCCTCATCCTGCCACTTCATTCCACCTCCCTGATGCTAGGTGGGTGTGGAAGTTCAGTTCTCCTCTGAGTTTTGCTTACACCTATGTTGATGGTAAACTGGGGCACATATTGGCTGCAACTGGCACCTCCTTGCTCAATCCCACCGGTGTTGGATGAAAGCAGAGACTCAGTTACCTACTGGGCTTCACTGGCACTAACCTGGGAGGGAAATTGGAGCACTGCTCACTTTCCCAGGCAGGGTTTGGAATATCATCTCCTTGCTTAGCCCCTTGGACATCCAGATATGGGAGAATCAGAGTGCTGCTGATTTTCACCTGGGCAAGATATTGAAGCTGAAGATCAGCTTCCCACTCCATGGCTGAAACTACAACAAAAACAAGATATGATTGTGTTTTTCCCCTTGGTGTTTGGCTAGCATTGGGCACTATTGCCAAGAAAGTTTTTTAATGTCAGCCCACATGTTTCCTGGTCCCTTGTTTTGGATGAGCAGGTTTTTCCTGGAGCTTTTATGCACATAATTGTTGGAACTTCTGGATTGGAAGCTTCTGTATTGCCCTGTCTGGGATATGTGGGAGGCACAAAGGAGACCGAGGGAAGGCATCACCATGTTGTTCCTCAAGTCTCAAGGTCCCTTTGAAGGGACTTTGCTTGCAGTGTTATATCCAGGGTTTTATGTTTATTTGTTAGTTTTATTGTGAAGGGGAAGACCTGGGAGAAATGGGACTACTCCGTCTTGGCAGAACCAGAACTCTCTACCATAAAGAGATCTAAAATTTGTAAAAACCACACCAGCCTTTACATTTTTCTTCACATATTGCACACTAACTTGGTCAGGGATGTATTTAGCTGCCCAACCATCCTTGTCAAATCAGACCCTAGAAGCAAGAGCAGACCAGGTTTAATCCGCTAATCTGTTAAAAGAAGGTAAAGGGAAAAACCTTTCCTCTAAATAACTAAGGCAGAATTTTTAATATGTCTTTAGATGATAAATGATAAGTGAGGATATTTGATGTAGGGGCAAGTCTAATATTTCCTGAGGATTTATACCTACCATTTAGCACCACCAAGTTAGTTCATGAACACATTTAATGATAAATATCCCTTTTAGATTAATTTTTCTATATCTAAAATACTGGCCCAGTGGGAAGTGATGGCCAATCCATTCCCCAGAGGCTTCAGGTAGGGAAATACTGAGTTGATCATCAATCTTACCCTTCAGTCCTCAGGGAAGATTATCTTTGTAGAAGGTTGTAAAACTAAATAAATTTAAAAAACTATCAGAGAGAGAATATAAATCTAAGCATAAGTTCATGATTCTGGGCATCCATTAGAATCACCTAGGGAATTAGAAAAAAATAATACTAATAGGTTTGCATTGCTCTAGATCAATTACATAAGAATTTCTTGGGTAGGGCCTGGGCATCAGTATTTTTTAAAGCTCTTGAGATGATTCTAATGCACAGCCAAGACTGAAAATAACTCATATAGGTGGTTGTTGTTTTCCATGACAAGGAAATTCATGTTTTATAATAAATTACATCTACCACATCAGAGAAAAACTCAGAACTTGAATGGATGTTCTGGTTATAGGAGAAAGACAGCTCAAAAACAGTCCCTCATAGATTGTTCCTTCTAAATTTGCTAGTGACTTATTTGCTTACAGAGTATCCTTTCAAACCAGGAGAAAGAGTGGACAGTGCTCCAAAAATACTTTTCCCAACAAGAATCAAACACCATGAATCCGGAGAGATGGATGCTGTAGAATTTAGGTCTCTTGTACATAAATTGTGTTAACCATCAAGTCCTTAACTATGGAATATACAACATGCTGACTTACATAACACAAATCTTACCTTTCAAGAAGTCCCTGCCAGTGAACCTACCAGGAGTAAAGCACTGAAACTGTTGGATTCCTATGTAGGGAGCCCTGAAGCCTGAATCCACTGCTCCTGATTGAGAGCTCATTTTGAACCTGACCAACCAATATCATTTTGTTCATGGAGAACAATTCTAAGTAGGATTTTTCATGTTTAAAACTTCAAAACATCTAGTTACCTATAATGGTGAGTTAGCTGCGCCTGGAAAATGATGAAGGACTTTCACCTAGGGGAGTAGTGTTGGCCTGAGAGGCATGATGACAAAAATATACAGTGTCTCAATCTGGAAAGGGCTAGCAGAGGGTGCCAGTTCCTGAGGGTGGGTACAGACCCACAGGTTATATAATAATGTGTCTGGGTATTCATAGGAGAAAGCAAGCTTCTTTGTCAGCAGAATCTTACAAAGAGACATGATAAAAGTTTCTGGATAAGATGAGTATAATTATTAGGGCAGAGGCATCAAAGGTTATTTAATCACCCTTCAGGGAATACCACTTCTGTTGGTCATTAACTTATTCTGTCTTGGTGATATGGACAAAGGATTAGAGAACAACAGCCATAGTCATCTCATTTTCCTAAGAGAGGTGAGCCTATTATTGACCATAATAAAATGGATCTCTGCTTCTCCTTAAGTTTTGATAGTCTTGTGTTTTCCTGAGTGGCCTATCACAGGCTCTGACAAATTAAGAGAGCTTCCGCAACTAATCTCATCTACAAAATTCTGCTAGGATTTCACTCTGTCCAGGTTTCAATAATTCTTATCGATGTTGCTGAGGCACTTGCAGCTATTTGCCCTGGTGTCCAGGTATTTTTGAGAATACCATGTTTCTCTTGATTTGGGGTTCAAGATTTGGAGCTAGCATCAGTTTAAGATTTGGAATTTTCTATTTCAATAGACCATTTTTTTTTTTGGCTTAACAAAAACAGTAAAGAAGATCAAGGGTGGCACAAGAATTAGCCAACCTTGCTTCTAGAAACTTTACAGGCAAATTTAGCAACTAGTTAGCATCCAAATAAATAACCCAACTAATTAAACTGAGTTGTGCATGTAGAATAAGCAGAGGTTTCCTTGGAAGATGTGCCATCCATATATTTCAGGGAAGGATTAGCAGGTAATTTAATATTCTAGAGGCAATGTTGGTTCAGTTTAACAAAAATTTGTTAAATGCTTACTAAATGCTGATATATACAGAAATGGAGTAAATATGGTCTCTGTCCTTTAGAAGCTTACGGATGACCACAGTCTTTCTAGTTTCATATGAACTTTCCCTGAGAAACACCCTCAGTTTCAGAAAGTATTCAAAGAAACTTTAACTTCTTTATAGTTCACCAATGATTACATAACTGACTAAGGTCCTTAATTCTAGCCTTGAATATAATGACTGCTGGTTGACTTACTCACCTCTCATTTTACATACTTATTGTTATTAAAGCTTTTCTATACAAAGAATTCTGCAAGCATTTAAATTATATGAAGATGGTTCACCAGATCAAGTGCATAAATTATAGTTGGTGGCTATTTAAAGTCTTAGATGACAGCCATAAACATTCTCACTATCAACATTGCCAGTATCACCTTGATACCAAAGCCAAGGAAAGACACAACAAAAAAAGAATTATCGGCCAAATATCCCTTATGAATATAGATACAAAAATCCTCAATAAAATCCTAGAAAACCAAATTCGCAGCACATCAAAAAATAATCCACCACAACCACATGGGCTTCATCCCAAGGATGTAAGGATGGTTCAGCATATGTAAATCCATAAAAATGATTCACCACATAAATAGAAGCAAAAACAAAGATCATCCCAACAGATGCAGAAAAAGATTTGACAAAATCAAACACATTTTTATGATAAAAACTCTTAAAAACATAGGCATAGAGGGAATAGATCTCAAATTTATAAAAGCCATATATGACAAACCCACAGCCAACATCATACTGAATGGGGAAAAGTTGAAAGAATGCCTACTCAGAACTGCAGAAAGACAAGGATGCCCACTGTCACCACTTCTATTCAATATAGTGCTGGAAGTCCTAGCCAGACCAATCAGGCAAGGGAAGGAAATTAAGGCTACTCGAATGGAGAAAAAGGAAATAAAACTACTGCTCTTTGCCAATGATATACTCTTATACCTAGAAAATCCCAAAAATTCCTTCAAGATACTCCTATAATTGATAAATAAATTCAGCAAAGTCTCAGGTTACAAAATCAATGTACACAAATCAGTAGCATTTCCATACACTAACAACAGTCAAGTTAGGAATCAAATCAAAGATTCAATAACATTAACAATTGCTACAAAGAAAATAAAATACCTAGGAATATACTTAACCAAGAAGGTGAAAGATCTCTGCAAGGAGAACTATGAAACACTGAGGAAAGAAATTGCAAATTATATAAACAACTGGAAAAACATATCATGCTCATGTATCGATAAAATCAATATTGTTAAAATGTCCATACTACCCGAAGTCATTCACAGATTCAATGCAACCCCTACTAAAATACCAACATTAAAATACCAATGTCATTTTTCACAGATCTAGAAAAAATAATTGTATACTTCTGTTTGGAACCAGAAAAGAGCCTGAATAGCCAAAGAAACCTTAACCAAGAGGAACAAACCTGGAGGAATCACTTTATCAGACTTTAAGCTATACAGTAAGGCTATCATAACCAAAACAGCATGGTACTGGCACAAAAATAGAGACATAAATCAATGGAATGAAATAGAGAACCCAGATATAAAACCATCCACATATTTCCATCTGATCTTTGACAAAGTAGACAGCAATACACACTGGGGAAAAGAATCCCTATTCAATAAACAGTGCTGGGAAAATTGGATAGCCACATGTAGAAGATTGAAACAGGATCCATATCTCTCACCACTCACAAAAATTAATTCAAGATGGATAACAAACTTAAATCTAAGACATGAAACCGTAAGAATTCTAGAAGAAAATGTTGGAAAATCTCTTCTAGGTATTGACCTAGGCAAAGAGTTTATGAAGAAGACCCCCAATGGCAATCACAGCAACAACAAAAATAAACAAATGGGATTTGATTAAATTAAAAGTCTTCTGCACATCAAAGGAAACAATCAGCAGAGCAAACAGACAACCTACAGAATGGGAGAAAACATTCTCATGCTATACATCCAATAAAGGGCTAATAACCACAATCTACAAAATACTCAAGCAAATCAGCAATGAAAAAAATCAAACATTCTTGTTAAAAATTGGGCAAAAGACATGAACAGAAGCTTTTCAAAAGAAGATAGCCTAATGGCCAATAAACATATGAAAAAATGCTCAACATCTCTAATCATCAGAGAAATGCAAATCAAAACCACAATGAGATATCACCTAATCCCAGCGAGAATGGCTTTTACAAAAAGTCCCCAAAACAATAGATACTGGTGTGGATGCAAAGAAAAAGGAACACTTATACACTGTTGGTGCGACTGTAAACTAGCATAACCTCTATGGAAAATAGTATGGAGATTCTCCAAAGAACTAAAAGTAGACCTATCTTTTGATCCAACAATCCCACTACTAGGTATTTACCCAAAAGAAAAAGTCATTTTATCAAAAAGACACCTGCACTAGAATGTTTATTGCTGCACAATTCACAATTGCAAAAATGTGGAATCAACCCAAGTGTCCATCAATTCATGAGTGCATTAATAAAATGTGGTATATTTCTACCATCAGGTACTACTCAGCCATAAAAAATGAATTAATACCTTTTGCAACAATTTGGATGAAACTGGAGACCATCTTCCTAAGTGAAGCATCATAAGAATGGAAAAACAAACACCACATGTACTCATTATTAAATTGGAACTAACCGATCAGCACTCGTGCACAGATGGAAGTAAAACTCAACCAAAATCATGCGGGTGGGAGGGCTGAGGAGGGAATGGGTAAATTAATACCTAACGGGTACAATATACACTATCTGGGTATAGGCATACTTATACCTTTGACTCAAGAAGTACAAAAGCAATCCATGTAACTAAAACATCTGTACCTCTGTAATATTCTGAAATTTAAAAAAAATCAATGGCCAAAAAAAGATATTTATCAGCCATCTCTTATATGTCTGTGTCCAAAAGGAGAACAAGCCTCATTGTTTTCATCTATGAGGAGCTACATCACACATGCAGTGTACATGATTAATTAGGTCTCCAAATATATCAAGTGAGAGTAAAATGAAAATAGAAGTCATGATGGGTACATACAATGTTTGAAAATATTTAATTCATTTGCACTTAATAATAATTGCAAACTTTCTCCAAAATTAAGAAAATTACCTCAATGTATATCAGATGTTAAAGCTGAAATAGAAGAGAAAAAATTCCATTTGGACTTCATAAGCAGATGACTGGTGAAGAGATGTCAGCTTTATTTCATTACTTCTTTCCATATTGGCTAAATAAATTATGTGTTCATTACTTTATTGGCTTAATAAATGAGAGGCCAAAAAATGTACATGTTCTTACAAGTGAAATATTTTCACAGAGCCAAAGGAAGCCTGACTAATTTGAGTTAGATTTAAATCCTCTGTCTTTTGTGATGATTAATATCATGAGACAATGAACTAGTAATCAGCTTCTAGTTCTGATGTGGTCAGTGACTCTCTAAGAGAGAACTTGGGTAATTCTCTTAACTAGAGGACTGTGTCTCCTCATCTATGAAAGGATAAGAATAAACTGATTCTTGGGGCTCTACCTAGCTCTGTAATTCTATGCCATCAGATAAAAGGTTCTAAGGGGTTTTATGTTTATAACTTAGTCCTATATATAATAAAATTGGTCTGGTATTATTAAAGCATATTCATACAGTGTCAAGTTCATTAAGGACTGAGGTACATGCTAGGCTGAGAAACACTTCAGGGCCAAGACCCATGATGTAGCTGCAGCAATAAAATTGCTGAGCTCTCAAAGGAGAACGGTGCTGATGACATATTATCCTGAGATATGATAATGTAAATGAAAATGCTTTGCAAACTATTTGGGGCTATATAAACGTCAGATATTGGGCATTCTTATTACCTTCTCCATTTATTGAGAGACCAACGTACAGAACTGTAACAAGGCCGGGACCATTTGGAAGAAAATCCATTTATTATTCTGACATTCCTTCCATTCCTCCATCCCACCAATATTTATGGAATTCCTTCTACTTGCAAAGTAGCAGCGGGAGAATTAAAGAGGTGTCAAAGACACTATCACTATCCTCAGTGATTCTGCAATTTAGTAAATATATATGAAACAGCATTGTCTATTTTTCATTAATGCTTTTGTGTGTAGAGGATAATTTTCTCTGACTAGGTTTTAAGTTCTTTGAAGGCCCAAACTAGACTTTTATCTCTTTTGAGTTCCTTCACAATGTTTAATAGGCTATAGGGCATGTGGATCCTAAAAAAACATTCTTTCATAGAAAAACAAAAAATAATCTCTATAATAGTGTTTGGATCCTCAAAAGTGCTATTCAAATATAAGCTGTTAACAGTATGTTTGAGAGTTTCTCTAGTGCAATTCAAGAAGACATCCAGACAGATTTCGTTGTTTTCAAATAATACTCGACTGATAACAACCAAAAACAATAATATGAAAAATAACAATCAACTTTTCTAGAGGACTAAAAATGTGCCAGGAACTATGTCGTGTTTTTATGCAGTATCTTATTTACTCCCCACGATAATCCTATTAAGTTGAAACTTACCTCCGTTTTATAGAAGAACGGAATAAAATTCAGAGATGAGAACCAAAATCACAGTGTTAGTGAGTGCCAGAACCAGAAACTGAATTTAGGCAGTGGAGTTGCCGATACCTGAAAGGTGATATCCTTACTGGGAGCTGAATCTCTGATTTATCACATAAATAATGTCTAGAATTTTAGTTCAGTCTAGACTAGTGGTTTCAATGGAGGATGACTTTGCTACCTAGGGGATATTTGACAATGTTTGGAGATGTTTGAAGGTGTCACAACTGCAGGAGTGCTATGGAACCGAGGGGACTGAGGCCAAGGGTGCTGCTTAGCATCCTCCACTACAAAGAGACGTTTCCACAGCAAAGAATGATCTGACTCAAAATGTCCATAAAGAAACCCTGCTCTAAGCAAACATATAAAAAAATGCTCAACATCTCTAATCATTAGAGAAATGCAAATCAAAGCTACAATGAGATATCACCTAACCCCAGTGAGATTGGCCTCTATCAAAAAGTCTCAAAACAACAAATGCTGGCGACGATGTGGAGAGACAGGAATTCTCTTACACTGCTGGGGGGACTACAAATTAGTGCAACCTCTGTGGAAAAGAATTTGGAGATATCTCAAAGAGCTAAAAATAGAAATATGATGCAAAGACATAAAATGTAACCAAAATGTTTGTACCCTCATAATATCCTGAAATAAAAAAAAAAAGAATCCCTGCTCTAGACTTCTCTTTCCATGCCAGGACAGTTCTGTGGTAAATCGGTGTTTTCCTTCTTATGGCTCAGGTGGTCATGAACACACATGACCTGAAAAACCAGCACAAGATCAGGTAAGAATGATGGTTCAGTCACGATCCCAGAGCTTTTGTAAAAAACAATGCCATGTAGGTTATTTATATTTTTTCCAGAAGGTAGAAAGAGCATCCTCCTTTGATATTTATTACTTTTTGGCTGATTTTGTGTTTTGAAAAGATTCGCTTTACAGGTCATCTCCTCCCCCCCCCTAATTACTTCCCCTACTTTTTGCTAATTTAGTTCCATGTCCTGTAATTTTCTAAAATATAAAATATAGCTGAAGTCTTTCCTATATTTGAGACTCTTTCCATCTAACAGTTACATGGCTTTATCCATGAATAGCTAAGATAAATAGCTATAGCAATTTCATGGTACTTAAAGTCACATTTCTTGATAATCTCTGGATTTTCAGGGACCATTAGAGATCCCTGTGTGAATCTTGGAATAATGAAAAGTACATTCTAGCAAAGACTTTAGGTACTCTGCTATTGCTGCATTGATTTAGAAACGCATTTCTAAATCAATTTTTTTTTTGCAATTTTAACTTGTAATAAAATGAGTCTTAACCAAAGTGCCCTTTGCAATCTAAATGCTTAGGTTTGAGAACAGCAGGCCAAACTGAGAATTAATTAACATTTTGAAGCCCATAGTGCTATATTGTTTAATACTAAATTGTACCTCAAATAGGGATTGATTTCTACACCATGGCAAAGCAAATATTGCCTCTTCCCATGTTCCCTTTAATAAAAAACATGGAGAGAGTATATTTAGGAATAAGATTAAATAATGTAATCTTTAATTTTTTTTTTTTTTTTGAGACAGGGTATTGCTCTGTCTCCTTGGGTAGAGGGCAGTGGCATCATCATAGCTCACTGCAGCCTCTAACTCCTGTGCTCAAGTGATCCTCCTGCCTCAGCTTCCCGAGGAGCGGGGACTACAGTCACATGCCACCCCACCCGGCTAATCTTTTTTCTATTACATTTTTAGTAGAGACAGGATCTCGTTCTTGTTCAGGCTGGTCTCTGACTTATGACCTCAAGCGATCCCCCTGCCTTGGACTCCCAGAGTGCTAGGATTACAGGCAGGAACCACGGAGCCTGGCCCCACTAAAGGTTTTTGATGAAACCATAATAATATCCTATTACAGAATCCATGTTCTCCAAGTCGTCTTTATAATTTTGAGAAAACAATTATTATAGAATAAGTAAGACAGAAAACCAACTAATACTGATGCATTAGTATAATTTATGTATTCATAAAACTGATAATAGACATTTATTTCTAAAAATTCTTAAAGCACCGGTAATAATGGAACCAGTCAGCAATTTGCCACTTGCAATTAATCACTCTCTTCATACTCACAACATTCAATTTTTCTTGCTATTTGAGAGAGTAATGATTAATTGATAAAAGTTTAACAAGTGCACTAATAGCAGGTGCTCCTAATTGCAAAGTCTTCAGAATGATTCTCCCAAACCTACTTTATGCTAATTTGTACGGCATTAGTCATAACACTTTATGATTTTACTTTTAAAACGACTTTTCTTTTAGTCACCCTAATTTAATTAAGAATTTTAACTAGTTACATGTATCAAGAACACCAATGAATTTTAAATTTGTGATTTTGATTACCATAAGAGATTAACAAGAAGACTCATAAAAATGCACGGCTGCCAATTAGAAGCATCAACACTGTGTAAATTAGAATTTGTTAATTGGTTTAGCAAATGTAAATTCAATTTTTTGAAATTTTATGAACTGAAAAATTGATTATATTTTTGTGAGCCTCTAGAAATATTTTATTAGTGGTGATATTTGTTCCATTATTTTCTGAGATTATACTTGTATTTTAGCCACAAATGTTTCTATTTCATTTATTTCAAAAATATCTGACTTTGGCATTCATTTTTCATCCACACGTTTGCTCCTCACCATCCACACTATTAAATGAATACTTAAGTACACATTTTTCTTTCATCTGTCTTTCCTCACAGCAAGATGAATAAAATATGCATTCTAGGAAAGGTTTGTTATTTTGTACTTTCAATATTAAAGTGCATGTAATTAATTTAGTTTCCTTAAACACTATGTGTTTATGACAAAACCTACAGATGCTTTTACAAAGATGCATATTGAAATAGCATTTCAAGTATGCAGATTAATACTGTTTGCCTCTAGGAAATAGACCCAGCAATCTTTCATTTGATAATTATAAGAACATCAGAGCTATGTTTTACTATGCATTGTGGAATGGGATGTCTAGCAATGTAGGATCAAAAACTACTGCTGGCCAAAAGTACACACAATCCAAAACGGTAACCTTCAGTAAGTTATTCCCATGCTGAACTGCAGTCAAGAAACTGAGGGCAGAATTTAGGACATGCCTCAAATATTCTTGTGGCTGAATCTACGTACTGTAAATGAAGAGGCAGGGGGAGCATAGGGCATTAGATTGGTGGCTCTGTGAACTCAGCCCTCTGTATTTTCCTGATAATTTGACTCATTTGACAGTAGTCATCTATACCCTCACTCTGCTCCTAACTTCTGCAGGCCCTCCCAGAGCTGTTTTTGAAATCACAGTGCTAGATAATCTCTCCTAAAGGCTCCAGATTCAGGAGATAATTATTTGGCTACTCAAAACCTCTTGCATTAGCATATTATCCTGCATTACAGTAGCATAATTCGTTTATTCTAACTCTGATTAGCTCCCAAAGGAATAAGACTTAGGATCAGACCAAAGGGTAAAGGAAGCACAAATTTAGTGCCTCTCGTTTTGATCAACAGAGGTAGGAAGGGGCTTAACATTTCTAGAGAACCTGTTTCATGCCTTTAGTTCTATACTTCATCATCTTTAAGCAGGAACCAGGGAGCCCAGACAACCAGACTTGGCAGCAAGTAGTAGCAGGAAGGCGTCCGACAAGAGAGGGCTGCTGCAGGAACCCAGGCTTGAAAGAGACGTAGTCACTAGAAATCGGTTGGGCTCTAGGGAGCAGAGCAGCGCCTGACTGCCAAGAAACAGCGTGGGTTTGTTTTCTTAACCCTGATCGCTTCCTCCTTTCTACTCTCCCTTCCCCAACATTATCTTCATGTTATGCTAGCTTAAAAGAAAAAAGTAGAAACAATCTCAATTTCCAAAAACAAGAGATTGTTTAAATAAATTTGGATATTAGTGAAATGTTATGAAGCGATTAAAATAATGATGAAGATGTATACTTACGTATTGACATGAAAATGTGTTCACAATTTATTAATTCATTGAATCACCAAATATTGCTGTATGCCTATTGCATGTCAAATTCTGTAAATAAAACAGGCCTGTACTAAAGAAGCTTACATTCCAGTGAAAGATTCAGACAATTAAAAACTAAACATACAAATATATAATGTAATTTCAGGAGTAATTGCTTTTCTGAAGAAACATAAAGCAGGCTAAGGGGCAAGAGCAGGGTGGGAATGACATTTGATTAGATACACATTTGAGAGATTTGGGTCAAAAGCACAGTGTTTTAGGTCAAAAGCACGTTGGATATAGAGATAAGAACATTCCCAGCAGAAGGAAAAGTTAGGCTGAAAGCTCAGAATCAGAAGCAAGAAAGCCAAATACAGGAGTAGAAAGAAAGACCAGGGCTGGAAAGGAAGCAAAATAGGAGGTGGGAGAAAGAACGGAGAGAAAAAACACAGCGATGGCAGCAAGTTGGGGACACTTTCATACCCTCACTCAGTTCACCTTTCTGAGAATGGTACCAAGAAAGGAGGTATCATACTCCCTGAACCGGTGGTGGTTCCGAGTGTGGAAAGGAATCTTTCAATAGTGTGCTTTGTAAGTGTTAATAGCCAGCATGTCAAATGCATCGTCTCCTATCCGACGGAGCTTGGACAACTGTGGCTGCATCCACGCTCATTAAAAATAAAAACACTATGTTGGCCAGTCAGATATATCTGTGTGCTCTATGTGGCCTTTGAACTGGAAGTTTTCACCCCATTTTATACCTGTTTAGTGATCATTCCAGGACTGAATTCTGGAAGAATCAGGAAAACATATTGTGGTCTAAGGAAAGTCTTTGAGCAGGAGACTTTCTCTGGAAGTGCATCACCTTTCCTTTCAAACTCATCAATGTTTTTCCTCCTTTCAAGATGTATCTGAAGGCTTTTTCTCTAGTAATTGAAGCTCTCTGTAAGTTTCACCCCTTTAAACCTCTTCTCATAATGGAGTATTGAACCTTTGTGGTCTGTACCAGGACTCTAATTCTGTAATCTCCAGTGGGGGACTTATGGGGGAATCCTAGGCAAAAGCATTCCACTTGAAGCCACAATTTCTTAGGCTATAAATGAGGAGAATAATAGTTATCTTTCCCACAGGATGGTGCAGTGGGTGATTAATAAATGCTTAAAGGGTGTTCTGAAGATTACAAGAATCAGCTACCATTGTGATTATTATTAGCTCATCCTACAATCCAGAATTAGAATGAACACCAGGTTATGGTTGATTCTTTCATCTTCTGTACGTACATTCTATTCACTGGAGGAATTAAATTTGAGCCCAGCATAATTAATTAATGTTTATGAAGCATGTTGTGTGGCTCAATTACTCTCAGTGCCAAGTGCAGTTATGAGAAACACCATGGTTTTGGTTTGAAACTTATAGTAATATTAGGTTCTGATTGATTTCATTTACATTATAGATCATGTACTTGGGGTTTCAGTTCTATATTCTGTGCAGTGCCTGGTAGCCTGCTGGTGTGCTATAACTGTCCAATAAAAGCAGTAATAAAGTTGTAATCTCCTTTCCTTTTCTCTTGATTTGCCTCCATATTTGAAAAACTAGATTAGACAGGGAGAAAGATGCTCTTTTATTTTTGGCAAAAGACAATTCAAAATCTCTGCTAATGGGGATATGGAATCTTCTTTTTCCTGCTTACCAATCAGGAAAATGAAAACTATTTACTCTGGGAAGTCTAGCTGTATCACTCCTAAATCATTTATAGTCCACTAAGTGCTTTGAATAATGGAAGAGCTAGGAGAGCCCCTGATTTAATTTTGTCTCCTGTGTTTCTTCAGTATCTTTGTGCTTTCTTGCATTTAGGGGAATAGGACAGAACAGAGAGTTTGGATGATTTTTTTTTTTAAAGAAAGCTATTAAAAGCTTTTACAAGGGACTTGAGCCTTAATAAAACCTCTCTGTATGCAGAAAGGCCAAATCCCCAGGGATCTGGAAAGAAGCAACCTCAAAGTTAAACACTTGAAAAGCAAACTAAATCATGAGTTTAACATCATTTTTTTTCTTCTCCTACCATTATCTTCCTTACAATAGATACAACATTGCTTCAGTACATTCTTTAACACAAAGTCTCTAATAGATCACAGTATCAAATTATAAGAGCACAATTTGCCTGACATTTTAGTTTACAAAATGCTATATTACATATGTATCAGTTTTCTACTGCTGCCATAACAAATTACCATGGGTTTAGTGGCTTAAAACAATAGCTATTTGCTATTTCAAAGTTGTGTAGATCAAAAGGACAGACAGATTGGCTCAGCTGGCTCTGTGCTCCAAGTTTCAGAAGGCTGGAATCAAGGTGTCTGCAGGGTTCTATTCCATTCTCGAGGCTCTGGGAGCGTATTCACTTCCAAGTTCATTTGCGTTGTTGGCAGAATTCAATTCCATGCAGTTCTAGGGCTGTGGTCTCCATTTCCTTGGTGGGTGTTGGCTGAGGGTTATTCTCAACTTTTACAGGCAGCCTGCATTCCTTGACTAATGGCCTCCTTTCTCTCTCTGCAACACCAGCGATGATGGATCAAATTTTTTTCAAGCTCTGAATGTTTCTGACCTTCCCTCTTGTCCCATTTCTCCTCTGCTTCCCACCTGAGAAAATTTTCCTTTGTTAAGGGCTCATGTGATTAGATTGGGCCAGGCAGATAATACAGAATAATCTTGCCGTATCTAGATCTGTAAACTTCATTACATCTGTAAGTCCCTTTTACCAGGTAACATAATATATTAACAGGTTGCAGAGATTAAGGCATAAGACATCTTTGAGAGGTGATCATTTTTCTGCCTATTATTCCATGGAGTTTTCATAGAAGGCAAAGTGGACAGTATCCTAATTTTATTGAAGAAATGTAGTGTCTCCGTAGCATAAGTAATTTAACCCAGGTCACAGAGCAAATAAGTGGCAGCACCCAAGGGTAATGACTAAAACCTGTTGTCATTTTCAGTTATTCGTTAATTTTAATAAACATTTAAAGTGTACATAGTAAGTGTCAGGTTCGCTATTACATGTGGGGATGCAGGAATGAAAGATGTCTCTGAATTCAACACATTCACAGTCTTGCAAGCTAAACTGACAAATATATGCAATAAATTTTAATACAAATGTAGTTTGTAAGGCTTGATAGAGGACACAGAAGGAGTAAAATCTCACCATGAAAACGAGTGGGCATTAAGAAAGACTTGACAGGAGGTGATCTTTGAAAAGCCTCTTCAGGATCAAGTGGGAGTTCATCAGCAAGATATTCATGGTATAGTGGGAACAGCATGTGCAAAGTATTGGTGGCGAGAAAGGCTTAGGCTCCTTTGAGAATCAACAAATGAGATAAAGGAAAAGAACTGACAGACAAGACTGTGAGGGTGGGTAGAGCTATATCATGAAGAGATTTTTAAACAATACCTCTCCCTCCCCCATGATGAGGAAGAGTTGCAGCATTTAAGCCAGGGTTGACATATTCCAGTGTGCATTCAGACAGATATAAAATAGAAGGCTCAATTAAATGAGAGCTGAGATGATGAACAACAGTGACCATCATATTCAAGGCACTTACCAGATATTGTGAAGGTTACAAAAAAATGCAAATTGTACATTCGTCCTCACAGAGCCTTTCATCTTATGTCAGGACTCTTTTGATTTCAAGGAGCAGAAAGCCAATTCAAACTGTAATAACTTTAGCCAGAAAAGCAGAATCTATTTATTCACATTACCAAAAATCATGGAGGGAAATGACTTCAGGTAGGGCTGGATCCAGAGGCTCACTTGGTGTTAGCAAGGGATTATTTCTCTCCATCTCTGACTTCTGTCCTCTTCTTTTTTAGAATTCTTTCAGAAAGCTTTCCTTCAGGTTGTAGCAAAGATGGCTGGTAGCAATTTTAGATTTATGTTGTTATTAACAGCTAATAATCAAAGAGAAAAAAGCATTTCCTTTCTTCCATCACCCATATTCTCAAAAAGGACCCTGATTAGTCTGTCTTACACATACCTACCCAAGGACCAATCACTCTGTTCACAGGGATAGCATACTCTAAATAGCTTGCTGTAGTTATACATCCATCTCTGTACCAGAAAACATGGAGCCAACATCATGTGTTGAAGTTGACACATTTCTGAAATAGAGAAATGACAGATTTTCTGAAATTGGAGAATGATAGCTTGGCAAATATACCACGTCTCCATTACACTGACATGCAAATCACCTGAGGATCTTATTAAAATGCACCTTGTGATTCAGTCATACTGGGGTGAGGCTTGAAATTCTGCATTTTTAACAAGTTCCTAGGTGATGCTGAAGCTACTGGCCCATGGACCATATTTTGAGTAGCAAGGCACTATACTACCTATTGGGGTAACTATCCTGAGCATGTGAAAAGATAAGCATAATTATAAAAAACCCAGGTGATGGTTCAAGATGATAACAGAAGAGATGTAAAAAGAGGGAACATCAACCAAATTGCAAAGATGACAGGTGCCACAGGAATACAAAGAAGAATTTCCTTTAGGCTAAGTAGGAAGTACTCAAATTTTTCTGCAGAGTTGACCTGAGACCTTTTCAACAGGTCCATGAAGTCAAAACTATTTTCATAATAATACTAAGATATTATTTGACTCTTTCCTGTGTTGACATGCTGTGGTAGTACAAAGGCAAAGTAAGTCAAACTGCTGGCACCTTGACATGAATCAAGGCAGGGACATCGAATTGTACAGAAGTGACAGTATCCATAGCTAACACACCCTCACAGTAAAAATGAAAAAAAAAAAAAGAAGAAATATCAGTTTTACTTAAAAATGTCTTTTATTAAGTAGTAAAAATTGTTAATTTCATTAAATCCTAATCCTGGATTTTATTAAATCTCTCTAATATCCTGTGTGGTGAAATGGAAATTATACACAAAACATTTTGCTATATTATGGTTGCCAGGAGGAAAAGCACTTGTGAGTCTTTGAGTTACAACCTCAAGTATCCACTTTTTCCATGATACACATTTCTTATTTGAAAGAATGACTGATAGAGACTATGTTTACTCTGATTTGAGTATTTAAACATTTTCTTAAGAATGAACAAATGAGTCTCCTACTTCAGGTAATGACAGCTTTCATTCTTAATGATAACACTTGAGCTTTCAAGCAAAAATTAGAACTTTAGAAAATGTTTATCTGTCACCATGAGCTTGATAACATCTCAGTTCATACAGGCTTTTCTGAGAAGATAGATGTTATATTAATAAATGCAATTTTTAAGTAACTGTGTCATCATTTGGATGGTTAACACAATTCAGTGACTCAAATTTTCCAAATTGCCAATGCATGATGTTACAAAATTATTCATGGAAGAAAACTCATTGAAAGGGCAAAACGTACATATAGATATCACTACAACATGTACCCAAAACTCATTGATATCATTACAGATTCCATATTGCAACTAAAGTTTAAGAAACTGCTACTTCTTGGGTTTGAGTGCAGTACTAAAGAAGGATATCCACAATTCTCTAAAAAGGCTATTAAAATACTCTTCTCATTCCAAAATACATATCTGTGTATTTTGACAAGGTTGTCTTCACATACTTCAACCTAAACATATATTAGAGCAGACTGAATGTAATAGCTGGTTGAGAACTCAGCTAAAATCAGACATTAGAGGAATGTGTAAAAATGTGAAACAATGCTATTGTTGTCACTAATGATTTTTTTAGTCTTAGAAAATATAGTTATTTTTTCATAAAAGTATGTCATTTATTTTAGCATGCATTTGGTTTAATGTTATTTTTAATGGTATTAAAATCAAAATAATAAAAAATGTTTTCAATTTCCAATTTCCAATTATTTAAATATCTATTGGTTTGATTCACATAAACAAAAGCTCATTGGGGTTCTTAATAATTTTTAAGACTATAGAGTAGTCTTGAGACCAAAATATTTGCGAACTACTGGGCTAGGTTAATCAGAAAAACCTGAGATTGCCAGATTTTTACTGCCTTTTAATTAATGGAGTATATTATTATAGAATAGAGCAAAATCATGGGTCCTTTCTCTTAAAATAAGCTTCTGTCATGTAGTTGGGCATAGCTAATCTTTTGGATAAGATATTTGGAATAGAACTTATGCTTTTAAAAAAATCTCAAACAGAAAAAAACAGAAGTAAATAAAAATACCCATAAGTAAGTATAACTGGTCTCATTTAAAAGCTACTGAACATAATAGGGAATTAAATGTTTCTTCTTTTATTTAAAATGTGATTCTTTAAAACAAAATGTAGAGATTATGTTTTTCACATTTCTTAAACAAATGCTATTTGGCAGGGCTTCCAGTTGTCCTAGCTTTTCTATTGCTTTTTGAGATGTCAAAATATACTTCAATAGCTATTTAGAGTTAGAAATTCTCATTTTTTGGTACTTTGTTTTCCCTTATATTGCTAAACTAAAGGTTGGGTCACTAGAGGGTTGGCTGATTGATATATTCCACCCAAGGTTACCACCTCAGGAAATGGTTGTGAAGCTCCTTATGTGAATAGTATTTCTTCTACCTGAAAATAAAACTTTAAATAAACAAAACTTTAGTGTTCTACACAGCAAGGTTTATACTACTTGCTATATTCCAGGTATTATTCTAGATGCTTTACAAGTGTTGACACAGTAAATTCTCTAAACACTCTTGTGAAGGATCTATGAAGAAACTGGAGACCACAGAGGTCATTACCTATTCAAGGTCACACCGCTCTGGAGTGGTCAAAAGCCCAATCTAACTCCAGAGATGTGTCCTTAACAAAGACATTATATTGAAATAGTGTTTCAATTGACGATTATTTAAAAAAATAACATTCCAAATGAAGAGTTGCCTAATTTTGGTGGAAATAAACCTTGATTAGGATTTATTTGTGCATTGGACACATACCCTTGTGCTTATAAGACTTCCAAGAAGAGATTCAAGGGGGTTCAAGGCCACGGGGGATAGATGTTGCAATGACTTGGAGTTGGTGAGAATCTAGTATTGCTCCTCCAACTTTGCCAACAAAATACCCATCAATGGCAAAGGTACGTAAACCTTGGTTCTTTGTCGCAAATGACAAATGTCTTTGAAATTTCATGCTTTATCTTGCAAATGTTCTTGAATTCTACATACTATAATACTGTGTTTTAATATGAAAATGGTGTTTTAAATTACTCATCATTGAGTAAAAATGATCCTCCAAGAAGATCCAGATGCTGCAATTTTTCATGGCTTGAAGGGGCTCCTGGTGCACTGTGTTAGCTAGAGAAGTTTAGCTCCAGGAAATACTTTTGGAAGATCATGGAGGAGTTTCTCTTCTTTGTGTTTCCTTTTTGTGCACTATTGCCCAAGGGACTCTATACTGCCAAGAGCTTGGTTGTATAGCTCTAAATAAAATGTCAGCAAGAGGATTCTAGGCAAGCAACTATGTAAGCTAACAAGGTTTGGTAAAGCCATTGAATGGTCTCTTTTAAACTTATGCTAGCAACTGTGGAGTCAAATGTCCAAAGAGACTAGGCAGGTAACCTGAATAAATGAAGGGCCAGGTATGCATACTGTAGGAAACGCTGGAGACTCAGGCACATGTAGGGCACATGTACTATTTGATGTCAGATGTAACACTCACTTCCAGTCCACTAAAAATGGGGTCCAGGTTGCTACATAATTTGATTTTTTAAAAATTGGAGAAATAAGAAATTTAAATTATCTAAAATAAAAATTGTTATTATTGGTAAACAATTAAATTTTATAAAATATGCAGCCAACCAAAAGAATTTCAGACCTCTATGCTATACAATCTTCCAGGAAAGGGGACACTATTTATGTTACACAATTATGTATGTCTTTGGTTAGTAAATGGTTACTCTGGCTGCTTGTGTGTCAGAGAAAGGTGAGATGAGAAAATTTTCTTTTTTTTTCTTTCAGCATATTATGGGGATACAGATGTTTAGGTTATGTATATTGCACTTGCCTTCCCCCTCCCCACCAAATCCGAGTTTCAAGCATGTCCATCCCTCGGATGGTGCGCATTGCACTCTTTATGTATGCAAATACCCACCCCCTCCTCCCCCCTTCCCCTTCCCCTCTGCCCAACATCCAATAGATGTTATTCTTATATGTACACTTGTGTGTTGATCAGTTAATACCAATTTGATGATGAGTACATGTGGTGCTTGTTTTTCCATTCTTGGGATACTTCACTTGGTAGAATGCGTTCCAGCTCTATCCGGGAGTACACAGAAGTGCTATATCACCATTGTTTCTTAAAGCTGAATAGTACTCCATGGTATACATATACCACATTTTATTAATCCACTCATGTATTGATGGACACTTGGGTTGTTTCCATATCTTTGCGATTGTGAATTATGTTGCTATAAACATTCGGGTGCAGGTGTCTTTCTTATAGAGTATCATTTGTTCTTTTGGGTAGATGCCCAGTAATGGGATTGCTGGATCGAATGGTACTTCTACTTGTATCTCTTTAAGGTATCTCCATATTGCTTTCCACAGAGGTTGCACTAGT